>JAVJIF010030108.1:0-129562 GCA_038442645.1 Agave tequilana
AGGGAGTAAACAACAATCTCCACCTCTATCAAAGAGGGAGCAAACACCAACCCAATACAACAACTTCAACCTCTACCAAAGAGGGAGCAACACAAGAAATCAAGGGTTTACAACAGTGGTATGTTTCAACCACAAACCTCTTTCCTTTTTCCACAAACAAAGATCCTAAATAGAATAGGATAGAAGATAAGATCAAGTGGATATCAAAGTGATTTTGGAAAGCAAATAACAAAAAAAATACTTGAGAAATCTCTTGTAGATGAAAGAAATAAAAATCCAAAACAATATCCCAAAAACCTAGTTTTCTTTGATTTTCCAAAACCCTTGAAAAACAATAAAGATGAGAACTTTTAAGCTCTAAAACACTATGAAAACTAATTTTTAAAACTAGAAAGTGGGAAAATTTTCTTGTCAAAAGTCTTGTCAAAATCTCCAAAGAGATGGGGTTAAATAGCCCCTCCAATCAACTAGCCGTTAGGCTGATCTGTCAGCCTGACAGGCTGGCGGTCGATCGGCCGGTCGACCGCCAACGGTCAGATTTCTGACCGTTGGAGCAGCCCGGTCGACCGCGCCCATCCAGAGAGCAAGGCTCTCTGGTCCGGTCGACCGTTCGGTCGACCGCCCAGATACAGAGAGCAAAGCTCTCTAGTCTGGTCGACCGACCGGTCGACCGGCCCACTGTGCCAGCAAACGTGCACAGGTCTGTGCACGTCGGTCGACCGGCCCTTGGTGCGGTCGACGACGACTAGGCCTGTCAGCAACAATCTGGGTCAGAAACTGGGTCAGAAAAACATATTAAAGTATTTTTTAAAATTCTTTTATTCCATAAAACTTGTTTTAACATTTTATATTGAAATACAAACTTATGATAAAAGTTTCAAGACAAATATCAAACATTTGAACTCTTTTTGTGTCTTGCAAATTTTATCAAAACCAAATCTTGTATTTTATCAAACTTGGATTTTTCAACACATGAATAGAAAAATCAAAATAAGTTTGTTTAAAAGTTAAGCATGCATGTATAGAATGAATCTACTATACATAAACTAATTAAACTTATTTTGATAAACTATTCATGAAAACTAAAATCCAAACATAAAACGTGTGTGTTGTGCACTTGAGCATATCAACTATTCTAAGCTTTACAAATGGATCTAAACACACTAAACTAAACTAAGGATACCTAAGTCTTCTTGACGACCTTCCATCTTCAAGTCGACTCGATCCAAACCGTGATCCAACGAGCTCTATGGATGATCTTGATGCTCGGGCTCTGGAATCACTATGAAAAGCTCCAAAAACTCTTTTGTTGAAGCTAATTACCAACTAATATCTTGATTAATGATCTGAGACTAAAAACACAAGAATATTAGTAAACATAATTACATGAATTAATCATCATCAAAACTAGAGTGGAAGGCCTCTGGGCCAACAGAAAACTTACAAGATTTGGACAAAATAAATATTATCATTTAATATTAAGGGAACCTTATATCGTGGGAGACTAATATCCAAATACGATATTATTCGGGACTAATATCTAAATAAACAATTAGAGACCTAAATCCTAAAAGCCCTTTAAACTTTAGAATCATTCTAATTTTGATTTTTATTAGTACATTTAAGAAACAATAAATGGTATTAAATTATGGTATGACAATTTCAGCTACACCCCTATATGCAATGATCTTTTTCGTTTTTTCCTACAATACAAGAATCAGATTGAGCACTCGCCTTACCATAAGTAACCCCCATTGCAATGAGAAAAAACACTCTATTATGTGATTAGAATAATTCAATATTTGAAGTTGAGCAAGATGAATAATATAAATGAAAATTTTAGTTTTTATCTAGATAATCAACTCAAATTTTTGAGTCAGAATAAGATTTCGCCCACAATTTATACTGTTACTAGTTTGTCTTTTATTGGGTCTATTCACAATAATAAATTGATATTATAAAATAATTTGTAGCTCCTCTGGCGTGTCTCATTGATACGGAAATGAGAGTGAAAAATGTGAGGTTCCAGGTTTAAGACCAAACTAACTTTTGTTCAAAAAGAAAAAAAAAAAAAACCACTTTGTGGCCCGAAAAGGGAATTAAAATCTCATGTATGGCACAACGGCCCGGCAGAATCTCAAATTTATACTCACATGTGATGAAATCTCAAAGCCTAATGTCATATCTATCTTTTAATTAGTAATTTCTTGTCTATTTTGACTTGCACCTTTTATTTATAACAAAACATAACATTAACAACTGTTCATGTTTTGAACGTTACGCATTTCTCTCTCTTTGGTTCAGGGAATGTTTGGTTAGGGGTGGTGAGTTTTCCGATATTTAGATTCTTGTTGGAAGTATGGTTTGAAAATTGTTATATCTTTTCTGATATTTGGATAGTAAGTGAAAGTAAAAGTAGAAAAGTTGACCGCAAAATAATAATAAAATAAAAAATTAATTATGAAAAATAAAAATTAAATTGTAACTAGAATGTCAGTGAGATTTACATGACCACAGAATTAATTATTTTGAGATACAATTTATTACAAATGGGATTTACATGACCACAAAATTAACTGTAGCATCCTGAAAGATTGGAAGTAATTGTGTAAAAAGGAAAGAGAAAGAAAAAGGAGTTTTCTTTTTTTTTTTCAGTATTTAGATAGATAAAAAAGTAAGTAATTATACTTTTCTATTTTCGTACTTCCGCTCACTTTCTTACACCAAACACGCTCTTAAATGAACATTTATTTCAAGAAACTATGAAGCTGGTTTATAACAATCTTCATTCATCGAGTAAAATTTTTATTACGTAGAAAATTCTTTTTCAGCCCCTGAGAGTTACAGGTACAGGGTTAAGAAATTGTTGAGTTACAAGAATTATCCTGAACTTTCTGCGTTTTTCAAACAACTATCATGAACTTTATTAATGCAATAAACTCCTATCAACTTTCAATTTTCGAAAAACTTTCAATATTAAAAAAAACAGTCATGTGAAAATGATGTGACGTTTTATAGCTTATGTGTATTTTAACCATAAAAATATCACAAGATTTTCACGTAATTGTTTTCATAATGTTATTTTGATGTATCCTAATTTTTTGAAAATTATTGATAAAATTTATAACAATTTATTGTATTTAAAAGTTCATAATATTTTTATATAATTTACCCATTAAGAAACTTCTAATTCAACCGAATTGATGCAAACAATTCTCCCGCTATGATAGGCTATCTCATAAGAGCCTACTTGTTTCAGAGAAAATGAACTGAAAAGTTCCCATTTTCTCTGAATGGATGGGCTCTTCTCATTTTTTTCGTCAATCGTGTGTTTGACTGACAGATTTTACGATGAAAAAAAAATCACCCGTAAAGATACAATTTTTCTTTTCAAATAGATAAAAAAGGCCAGAAAATTAGTAAGACACAGTGAACTGATTATTTATTTAAATTTTTTGATCTTATCAAAAATTTAAGTTGAATTTTTCCAACCAAACAGACCTTAAAATTAAAGACAAGTAGTGGAATAGAAACCTCGCTGGCTGATGAAAGGATCACTGATTTGTCTGTCCCAGGCCAAGTCACATAAAAGACAGAATATATTTGGGCAATATCCAGAAAGATTTTGTAAGATTTGACTCTCATAAATAATAAAGTCCAAAAAATTAAAATGAATAGTGCAATTAATTCTCTACGTGGATGGAATTCCTTTTGGTTTGGATCTTTACCCCTCTTAATTCCATGTTGCAAGTCTGGCAATTTTATGGGACAGCTATATGGAGACATGAAGCACATGCATGCTACTTCTTGTGTTGGCTTGCGAGCTGTTCTTGGTGGACCATCCATTTTTGATTGATTAAAACCAATATTTGGGATCTGCAGGAAAATCAAATCTAATTGATAAAGACGTGCAAGCAGCATCAATGGCTTGACATTTTGGAGGAAAAAAAAATAATTTGAAGTTCAAAATTGAGGGAAAGTCCAGGAGAAGAATTTAGTTATGGTTCAAGAGAGAATCAGAACAATACAGAGACTGAGGCGTGCGCTTAGCTCTCAAAGAAATTTTCGGATTGTTGAGCTATCATGTTGTCGCTCAGTTATTTCACGCGAACCTGACAAGTTGTCAGGTTTCAGAGTGCTTTCCGGCTTCTTACATGATGAAATCGGGTGAGAGGTCATATCAGAATTTTCTAAGCCCCACAAACTATTTTCAATTTTTTTTTTACAGATAAACAAAAAAGTTAAAATCTAACGCAAAATTGCTTCCACAGTAGATTTTCCTGAAAGGATTCATTTAAACAAGCAGGCCACGAGTTGCTGATGTTTGTATAATAATTAGCGGAATTGTTTTAAATCCATGATTACAAATATCCATCAATTAAGATAAATACATTGACAAATATCGTATCAGATTTTCTCACATATAATCATAAGATTTAGAGCTCGACTTTCCTCATTCCCTCACAAATTTGCTTATTGTTTTCCTTCTAAGTTTTTGAATAATTCACAGCTATGTGGATATTTATTTGTAACCTCACTAGATTATCATGATTTTTTCCAGACCCTAGTAACAAAATGGGCCAAAATCCAACAAGAAGGTGATTGTAACAGTTTATATTTTGATTTCTTTACAATTTCTAAGATTTGATAAGATCTTGTTGGTACAATAGTGTGATTTGACAGATATTTCTGATGCATGAAGAATCATCTACAGAGATAATAATTTGATCAAAGTCATATGTTTGATATAATTTGGTAAGATTTCATGAAACCTACTGTGATTTGATTAGAAAGATATTGTGATGCATACAAGAATCATTTGCAGATTTAATAAGTCACACGAACGTTAGTTTTAGTTTTTCATTAGTCAGACTCATAAACAGAGTAATCAAAGATTATTATCTTGTCTCTTTCACCAAGCAAAAAGTTGAGCTCTGATTTATGTTACTTTAGAAAAAAATAAAGAAATTTGTTGGTCAGGTTACTTTTTCTTCTTGGGTAAATAAACTTCAAACTTGTGCACGTGCAAGCGCACCAAGTTTGCTTATTTCAACAATCCACAAATTTCACAAGTTCAGAAACTAAGGGGTACATCACAAACAGAGGCAAGTTAGTTTTTTTTTTTTTTATTAACTCAACCGCTAATGGAATTCATCGAAGGCCGCCGACAGGATTTACCGACGATCTCTGAGAGCAAACCCTAAAGCCTGATCAAAGCCATGTCAAAAGGAGCATGGTTCAAACCGGTAACTCGTTGAGAGCTTATGCTCAGATCAATCGGTAATGAGAAATCTTTACCTATTTACTTTTAATTTATTTAATGTTTACTCAAGAGACTAACACAAAAATTATTTATGTCTTTCAAGTACATGAAAGTAGATCAGAAGTGAATAAATACAACTACGATGAATGGTTCTAACTTATTTTTTTCTTATTAAAAGTGAGTAAGCACAAAAGGGTTGAGTGCTAGTTACTTGCTAGAGAGATTACAAGTACTAGACAGGGAATAGGTCTGGAAATTTCAAACCATAGGAAAAGTATCATGAAATTTAATCTGAAAATTTTTAGTACAGCTGAACAAACTATGAAAGAATTTTCCTGTCATTCATCTTAATCCATTAATTTACATTCTAAGACTTCACTGATTCACATCAACAAGGCCATAAAAACAAACAAAAAATAAATAAAAATTCCCTATATGATGGTGGTGTCTTGTCTGAACAAAATTGGAGTGCTTTTTAATGATTTCTAAGTTACAAAAGATTTTTTTTTTTTTTTTTTAATATTTTGAGTTCTCATAACTCCTCTGTCGAGCTAGTGTTTACTCTTGGCCTGCTCTTCCCAGTCCCAGGCAAAATCCCCTCATCATCATCCATTGCCTTTCTCTTGATGCTACTCTCACTGCTGCTGCTGCTGCTGCTGCTGCTTGTGTCACTCATACTGTTGGAATCCTCCTCTTCTTCCACCTGATGATGCTCCTTCTCTTCTTTAAATTTCGTTTTCAGCAGATGAGGCCTGAGCCTGCTCATGTCTGATAGCTGTACTGGCTTCAGAAAGAATTCCTCTGCCCCTTCCTCCAAACATCTGTTGCCAGACAAAATAAATAAACATCAGAAAGAACTCCACATTTAGAAAATTTATATATAAAAATCATATTTGGGTTTATTTTTATGATCATATTGATAAAAGTAGTGACTTGGTTTGGCAAAAAGGCTGCTCAGATAAATTCCTACCCAAAAACTAAGTATTAGTTCTGCTAAATTTATAGACTGATTAAAATTGGGAGATCTATAAGGCTTTGATTAGTTTGAAGAGCTTAATTTTGAGATATGAACAAGAAATTGGCTTTCCAACTGTATCTTTTGCTTTTCTTCATGCATCATTGCATTTGATATCAGAAGGGGTTATTTCTATGATCTTCACCTGTTGATCCTGGAAGGCAAATTCTCAGATGACATGATCACAACTGGGATATCCTTCAGATATGATGACTCCTGAATTCACAACAAATTCAAACAATACCCACATCAGAAATCTTACCCTTAAAATCAAAAGACATGAACCATCATCATCAAATTCAAATAAATCCCAGGAAAAAAAAAAAAAAGAAACAAATTGTACCTTAATTTTCTTGAGCAGATCATATCCACTCATCCCAGGCATGCAGTAGTCTGTAATGATCAAGTTCACCTCAATCTCATGCTGATCAGGGGACACCAAAAACTCCAGAGCCTTGCTCCCAGAATCCACTGTAGTAACTGAACAGAAACAAAAATCAACTAACAATCAGACCTCATGAAAAACTGATCAAAAACAAGAAATGGGTATTTTTCAGTTAGGCTTCTCCAATCAAAATACCTTGGAAAGATGAGGTCTTGAGCAGCCTCTCAATGAGCTTTCTGTCCATGAGGCTGTCATCCACAGCAAGAACATGGAACTGTGACTCAGCTGCTACTGCCATTGATGATCTCTGATTGATGGTACCCAAGATCACAAACAACGTGTTTTTGAAGAAGAAGATGAGATGAGAGATGGGGGGAGGAAAAAAGTTGAGGGTGAGTGGGGTTCTTATTTTTTTTATGTTTTTATATGTTTGTTGGCTGGGGTTAATTTATAGTGAGGGATGCTCTTAGGGAAAACAAATCCCAAGCGAATCCCGCCCACTTGCAAAGAAAGATCGGACCAGATTTCCTCCAAATCTCCGAGCAACCTCTCTTCAACACTTGTATATTTTTATTTTCTTTCAAATTGACTTTCCTGAATAAAATTGTTTGGAATTGATTGAAAAGAAAGCAAGAAGGGACCACTCACTCACACACACACACTCTCTCTCTCTCTCTCTCAACCCCACCCCCCCCCCCCCCCCCCCCCCTTTGCATCTTAAATAAAAAGAGTGTTTTCTTTGATATCTATGAGCCTCGTGAGTTTTTTTCTATCCGGTGTTCTTTTGTTAGCTTAAAAGAAGAGCGAAATTCTGTGAGCCTTACTGAAAAATAATCTTATCAGTTTTTTCACATTTTAACTAAAAAACACTGAAATTCTGACTAGACTATGGGCCACACTGTTTTTTGGGTGGTCGGGCTATGTCAGAGCCTGAGTTTCATCATAACAAGTGAGTTCCAATTTTATTTTTTCTTTGCAGGTTTTTCTTGAGATTCAAACAGGGCTCTAGTGAAAAGTGAGTTTAGCCCAAATTTTACTGAGTGCGGCTATTCACACCAGCAGAATTGTTTAGCACACCCATATTTTAAGAATAAAAGTTATTACACAGTTTTAACCTTAAATTAAAAGATCAAAATAGACATTGATTAACTCTAAAATTACAACTAGAGGAAATTCTATTTCTAAACACACGCAAATAATTATTGAATACACTCATTCAAATCTTACTCCTAATCAATCGTGCTTCTATTTTATTTTTTAAATATATGTTTCTTCTCCACCTACACAAACACTAAAAGTTTCTTAGCATCTATACCATCAAAAAATTTACACATTGATAGTTATGAACAAATAAATAATATCATAAGAGCATTCTAATGATCAAAAAGTAAGTCCTCTCTATAATTCATTAAATTAAATTGTTTTCTCTCTTTTGGGTGATTTTGCATTACTAATTCATCATAAATACTTTGTGGCTGATCTTTTCACATTGTTATATCATAGAATAAAAACGTGTCTATCTTCCTCTCAATTGGAGATTTATTAGTTTTTATTTTTTTATTTCTAATTTTTAGATTATTGGGTAGAAATTAAATATCTATGATCTTAACAAATAAACTTACATATTTTTTTTTGATGTAGCACATTATAGATTCCAACCTCCAAATCAATAGGGTTTAGACTTTTCTTTTACAATTTTTTTAAAAAAGATGTTTTTAAAAAAAGATTGAATAGTTTGATAAAAAAAATTTAACTAAAATAATCTAGTGATACAACTCAATATAATACACATGTGACACAATACAAAATAATTTGCCATCCATAATGCAGGCTTTTTCTTCCGCTAGAAAAAAATATACGCATGAAATATAATATGTATTAACATTATACTAGCAAACTAATTAACGCAAATCATTATACATGTCTACATCATACACAATACTGGATGTCAATCAGTCTGATAAGTCATATGTTTTAATTAGATTTGAGTTAAAAAGAAATATTACTTAAAAAATCTACTATTGAAAATTTTGTTGTTTTTGGCAGACAAATTATTGAAGAGGGTTTTTCAAGTTGCGTTCCTCTCAATTTAAAAAAACACAATTGCATAATTAGGTTGACGGTGTCTTCACAACTAATTTCACAAGTCTCTATTTATAACAATTAAATCTATAATTTATAGTTTTCATTTGTATTTTCAAAAAAAACAAAAGAAAAAGAACAAGAATACAAATCAAAGCACATCCTAAAAATACAACAACAAAACACCAATATGTGTTTGTTGTGCGCGCAGTCCAATCACAACAACCAACAAAGAGAATTACAAGATCACCAGCACAAAGAACAACCCAAAAACAATCACAGTCGCAAAGACAGAATTTAACGAGGTTCGGCCTGAATGCCTACGTCCTCGGGGCAATCAATGGAGAGATTTATTTGTGGAAGATGATTACAATAGCTCTGGGTCTCTTTGAATGCAAGAGTACTCAGAGCTCATTCAATTCCCGCAGGTTCTCACTGGCATTAAACCCTAGATACAACATTAGGCTTAAATACCCAGTCTTTCAGAGCAGCAGAATTCCGCCCAAACCCGACTTCCGGTCGACCGGTCTGGTCGACCGTCATACTCTTCCGGTCGACCCGCCGGTCGACCCAGAAAACCCGAGAGTCAGGGGTTTACAGTCAGGGCCATGCGGTCGACCGCCCAAATCCTGTGCACATTGTGCACGTCGGTCGACCGACCCACTTGTTTTTCTGCTGCTGCTGCTATTTTCTGCCGCTGTCCCGTTGCCTTTCTTCGTCGACTTCCTTGGCGATCTTCGACGGCACCTGGCAATCTTCTACAGCACTTGGCATGGCATCATCTTCTTTAAATATACTCTCTCCTCCAACAATTCTCCACCTCGGCGAAGATTTTTAAATCTGAGCCGATCTCCAACAAACCCCAGTCTATCACCTGGCGAAATCGACACACGATCTCGGCGAAATCGACACACGATTTCGGCTTGGAATCTTTGGTTCAACCATTTCTGAAAACATCACACATGTCTTCCCTGCACTTCACCTTAGGAGAATTTTCATACCTGCCGATCATCAACTGTGGCTCCATCTCTGCAACTTCACGACCTCATGAAGACTTCCACATGAGTCAACACTGACTCTCCAACTGACCAGCTCTATCTAGTCTTCCTGTCTTCTACTGACGGTCCAAACAAGTCTGCGTAGAGCATACCAAACATCATCGGCTTCAACTGGATGCACACTACTCCTTATGCAAGCTCAACATCTTCTCACCAGAAGACTAACCTGTTCTTCGAGATCACAACACTTCTCGAGAACCCAAGTAGCTTCATAGGAATTGCATCACCAAATGGCTGCGCCTTTACAGCTGCCTACGTACCTTTGCCCAAAAGGATCAAGTCAACCGTAGTTCATTAAAATGAGCTTCATCAAGCTCTGGTTCTTGTACCTGTATCTGCAGCAGTGAACCTGTCAGACTGAGTCATATGAACCTCTTCCCGACCATCATGGAGAACAACGGCCTTCAACTTGAGCTTGTCGCCATCACAAGCTTGAGATTCACGATTCTTTTTTCACAAGTGTGGTTTCACCTTGGTTCCAATGGCTGCAAACATCTCGACATCCTCTGCAATGTCGTCAACCTATTCAGCATCACCCATGATATCCTGATCTTCACCCGGTGTCACTTCCGATGAAGTATCCTTTGATGCCGAACCAACTAAAGATGATGGAGTAGCATCAACCTCCACCCGCTGTGATCCTCCCTTGGTCTTCGTCTTCTCCACCTGCTGAGAGAAGGTGGACTTCATCACTGAAGTCTCTCCAAAAGTGACATTCCTGCTCATCACGATCTTCTTGTCCTCGGGGTTCCACAACCTGTAGCTGTTCTTCTTGACACCCAAATAGACAAATTTCTTTGCCCGCGGATTCAACTTGCCATTCTTGGTACTGAAGTAAGCCGGACTTCCAAACTCCCGCAGCAAACCATGATCTTGAGCAGCTTTCCCAGACCAAATTTTCAATGGAGCTTTACCTCCTATCGCAGTCGATTTGTTCATGAGATGGCTAGCATACTCTGTCGCCTCAGCCCAAAACGACTTGTCTAATCTTGCATTAGACAATAACTTTCGAACCTCCTTCAGCAAGGAACGGACTATTTCTTTAGCCAACCCATCTGTACCTGTTGAGAAGTGAGTAGCAATCCCTGTGTTCTGGCCAAACTATAGGAATTGGTCAATGTCTTTTCCAACATCACCAATATGTAGCTCCTTTACCTTCCTACCTATCTGCCTCTCCATTTTTTCGCTCCACTTCCTCAACACATCTAGGGCTTCACCCCTTTGTCTCATAGGATATATCCAAACTTGCCTAGATGAACAATCAATAAACGAGACAAAGTACCTGTGACCTCCAAGCGATGCCGTCTTAGCAGGTCCCCATATACTCACGTGAACACGATCAAGAAGACCCTCATTGTGGTGAGTACTGGTGCTGAATCTCACCATCTTCTTGTCCAGAACACTGTGTCCACTTTCCAATTCGCAGGTTGTAGCACCTTCCTGTGATTCCATCTTTACAGGAGCTCGCAAAGATTTTTCTTCTTGTCCGACTTTTCCCTGCCAGATCTCCAGGCCAGCATCATCTGATGAACTCGAAGTCTCCACCTGATCTGTAATCGTACTACCCTTCAAGTAGTAGAGATTGCCTCGGCGGACGCCCTTCATCACCACCATCGAGCCCTTGATCATCTTGAGATCACCATCTCGAACAGATATCATCATGCCCGATGCTTCCAAAGTTCCCAAGGAAATAAGATTTCTCTTCATCTGAGGTACATACCTCACACCTGTCAACTCCCTTACTATCCCATCAAATATTCTGATTGGGATTGTACTAACACCCTCCATGCTACATGGGTGATCATCACCCATCACAACTGAACATCCTTCCAGCTCCTCAAAGCTGGTAAACCAGCCCCTATTAGGGCATGCATGGTATGTTGTACCTGAATCCAGAATCCACTCATCTTTACATGAGTTACCAATAATGGGAGAACTGACTGAAAATGAGAAACCTGATGAGTCCGAATCTGCTCCATCTTCCTGTGAAGTACTCCTCTGAGTATTTATCACCTTTGATAGATTAGCTTCAGCCTTCGACTCCTTTCCCTTCCCCTTGAACTTTGGACAGTCCACTTTCCAGTGCCCTGTCTCTCTGCAGTAGGCGCACTGATTCCTCTTGAGATCCCTGAATCCCGGCCTGGACTTCGATCTTCCTCTCACCTCCTTGCCCTTCCTTGATGAACTCATGCTTCTTACTTCCAATGCCTCTGCCGATGAACTTGCCTGAGAAGGATGCCTCTCATTCTTCCTTGTGTCATAACTCATCAATGCAGATGACACCTTATCATAATCCAAGCTCTGCCTTCCATTAATGAAGGTCAGTGTGAATGTCTCGTACTCCTCTGCAGGAAGTGAATTCAGAAAGATGACCGCCTTATCTTCCTCATCTACTGTGACATCCACATTTAGCAGATCTGTAAGAAGCTTCGTATATCGGTTAATGTGCTCATTTACTGTGGTCCCCTTCTTCATCCGAAACTGATACAGCTTACTCTTAAGCTGCAACCTGGACTCTACACTCTTCTTCAGGTACTTCTTCTCAAGGGTTTCCCACATTTTCTTTGCTGACGTCTCATGTTGCACAAGATATTTTATGTCTTATGACAAGCATGAACGTATCAAGCCACATGCCGACCTGTTCATCTTCGCCCACTCTTCATCAGTGGTAGTGTTCTTCTTCTTTGCCAATAGGAGAGTGTCTTCGAGGTTTGATACATTCAGCGCATCCATAACCTCGCATCTCCACATACCAAAGTTGTTAGTTCCATTAAACTTAACAACCTCAATCCTTGGGTGAGTGTTCATTGTCTTAACAGATGCAGTTTCTTCTGCCATTGAACTTTTCCTGATTCTCTACTTGTGCGGAAGAATTACAAACTTGAAATAGATCTCTACTCAGATAAAATAGGATTTTTACCTGTCCCTTGAAACCCTAGATCGAGTTTCTCACCGGATCTACTTCAACACAGATTCAACGAACCCTCCTTGTGTCCTCCTGAGATCGACACACGATCTCCTCGAACACCAATACCTCCGATCTGAGATCGACACATGATCTCCACCGGATCAGATCTGGAGCCATTCGAATCCTCAGAATCCCAAGCGTAGCCTGGATGCTCTGATACCACTTGTTGTGCGCGCAGTCCAATCACAACAACCAACAAAGAGAATTACAAGATCACCAGCACAAAGAACAACCCAAACAATCACAGTCGCAAAGACAGAATTTAACGAGGTTCGGCCTGAATGCCTACGTCCTCGGGGCAATCAATGGAGAGATTTATTTGTGGAAGATGATTACAATAGCTCTGGGTCTCTTTGAATGCAAGAGTACTCAGAGCTTATTCAATTCCCGCAGGTTCTCACTGGCATTAAACCCTAGATACAACATTAGGCTTAAATACCCAGTCTTTCGGAGCAGCAGAATTCTGCCCAAACCCGACTTCCGGTCGACCGGTCCGGTCGACCGCCATACTCTTCCGGTCGACCCGCCGGTCGACCCAGAAAACCCGAGAGTCAGGGGTTTACAGTCAGGGCCATGCGGTCGACCGGCCGGTCGACCGCCCAAATCCTGTGCACGTCGGTCGACCGACCCGGTCGACTGACCCACCTGTTTTTCTGCTGCTGCTGCTATTTTCTGCCGCTGTCCCGTTGCCTTTCTTCGTCGACTTCCTTGGCGATCTTCGATGGCACCTGGCAATCTTCTACAGCACTTGGCATGGCATCATCTTCTTTAAATATACTCTCTCCTCCAACATATGTGTGTGTGTATCAGTAAGGAAATTAAAAAAGAAAGAAAGAAATTATTTATGGTGAAAAATAATTTTTGGTACATTTAATATACATGCACACATAAAATTTGTTTTAATCTTTTAATTTCCTTACTAATATATATATAGGAAATTAATTATATATGTGTGTGTGTGTGTGTGTGTGTGTGTGTGTGTGTGTGTCTGTATATATATAAAATTAACAGACAAACATTACTTAAAAAGTGCTTTATGTTGATTATGGATATGATAATATTTTTGTACTCACGTCTTCCCTAAGGATGAGAATGGAAAGTTCAATGAGCTTACCTATGATCCATAGAGTGATTTTTCAAAGATACTTCTTTTATTTCTATATAATTTTTAAATTGTATTTAAGTACTATATAAAGATTATATTTATTATTTCAATTAAATAAAATATGAGAAGTTAGTCAATAAATCATAAGGAAAAATAAAAAAGAGTGACATTTTATTCTGTGTGATTCACATGAGAAGACAACTGCAATAATAACTCAAAAGAGTAAGAGATCATGGAAGAACACCTTATTCTTTGAGAGAAACTTTGCAAAGAAAAGCAGCTAAATTGTAAATTTCCTCTACTCAATAATTTTTTTCAAGAAAAGAAACCCAAATGAGCGTGTCATCGATTAAATGAAATACAAGAGATCAATGAATGCCGAGCATCCAAATCCAAAAATTGTAATTAAGAATGTTAAGAATCATAGATAGAGAATTGAGAGAGAGGTAGAGAGTTTCTCATGAGAGAGGGAGGACAGAATTGATATTTTAAAATTTTAATTTGACATAAGTTGTGAAGGGTAGTTTAAGAAAAATAAGAGGGTATTTTTAGAAATTTATGGGTATATTAAGTACATAAGTGTGTTAAGTAATTCTGTAAGTGTTAATAGCCACACTCAATTTTCTTTGCAAGCTACTGTCAGGGTTAGATTTTTTTGAAGATGTGAGTCTATTTTTCTTACCAAACAGGCCCCTGAGGCGCTAGTGCTCGCCCCTTCCCTATGTCCAGTAATTTTTTGCACTAGTGGGGTACACTTGAACTGGAAACTCACAAAGGTCAATTTGTGCCTATTTGGAGGCTTTTTTACATATACATGCTTGCATACAGTTTTATTTTCCCAATTATGTTTCTTAGGGAGTGTTTTTGCACAATATCCCTCAAATTTGTTTATATATTATTTTAGTCTGAACGGGTCTGAATGCCAAGCTGCTAGCAGTTCATGTTGGTCTGCTATCCAAAGAAGCTTCAGGCGGATGGGATAAACACCTCATATACTCCCATCCCACAATTTCCTGGGTCTGTGGAGACGTGTATGACCATCGCAACTTAGGGGTTTTTTGTTTCGCGTAAAAGTACATAAGAGATCGTAATTTGTCAATGACTTTTAACCTAATTACAACTACGGTATTTGTTTGAATCATAATTCGTAAAAGACTTACGCAACTCAATTATCGCTCACTTACAACCCACTTACAGTTAATTTTGTGGTCTTACAAATTTGTATTATTTTTTATATTAATATCTTTTTTAATGTTTAGTATTTTTAGTATTTATTTGTAATATTTAAATTTTTTAAATCACCAAATAGTTAATTTGTGGTCAATTGTTTTACTTACGACTTACGCATTACGACAACCAAACATCTTAAAACATAATACATTTTTTTTATAATTTTATATTATCAAATAAGTACCGTAAAACTTATATGCATGTAATTCTTTTATAACTGTAAAAGAGTTTATTAATTATGACCTAGACCCTTAATTGTCTTTCTTTAGTTGAACTTGTACTCCCCTCCATAGTTGAATTTGCTCAAATCTTTATATACCTACCTAAGACCACATTCTCTTGTCTACCCAACTGCACCAAATTATAGTTGAATTTGCTCAAATCATGTGGCAGATCATGCCTTACGTGAAGCACCAACTGCAGACACGCACCACACGCATGATTAAGTTCGGGCATGGCTCTGATACCAATTGAAAGATTTGAGGGATCATCCCAAAAGACTAGGTTTCTCAGTGAAGTTGTCCAAATTCTTATATACACAAGACCATTCCTATGTCTAGCCGATGTGGGACTATCTGTTTGACCCAAGTCCCAACACTCAATGGGCGCCGGTTCGAATTTCATGAAGGCCGACACTGATCAGACTGTGGTGTGTGAGAAATTAGTCTGGAGAGTGATTACAAGTCTTTATAGGTCCTTTTCACTCACCCTCTTCTCTCACTCTCTTTTCTTGCAAAGAGATGAAATTCCACTGCAAAATTATGTAAAATCTTGAAGAAAAAATTCGAAGTTTTAATTTAATCTTCTCCTCTTTTATCAAGGGAAGGTGAGCTTTTTCTCAAGAAGAGGAGGTGAGCGTGATGAGACCATGAGGGTGTTGCAAAAGGAAGTCATTGTGCATAGTTAGATTTAAAGCTTAGGTAGGTTTGTGGGAGGAAAGTGAGAGTCGATGTGGGCCTTAAACATTCTTTTGTTTTCAATCCAACTCTTCCCTCAATGTTGATCCTGGGTTACGTATGCAAAAATTGAGGGGCTATTTTGTTGCAAGGAAGTGGGCGGAAGTAAGAAAATAAGGAAGTATAATTGCTCACTTCCCTATCTATTCAAACACCGGAAAAGGAAAATAAGAAAACTTCTTTTCCTTTTATCTTTTCTCTTTTACACAATCATTTCCTCATTTTCAGAGTGCTACAGTTAATTTTGTGGTCATGTAAATCACATTTGTAATAAATTGTAGCACAAAACAGTTAATTTTTTGACCATATAAATCTCACTTGCATTCTAATTACAGTC
The DNA here is from genome assembly GCA_038442645.1 of Agave tequilana. Classification (NCBI taxonomy): domain Eukaryota; kingdom Viridiplantae; phylum Streptophyta; class Magnoliopsida; order Asparagales; family Asparagaceae; genus Agave; species Agave tequilana. The sequence goes on from JAVJIF010030108.1 coordinate 16,400, forward strand.
TATTTTTTATTTTTCTTAATTAATTTTTATTTTAATATTATTTTACGATCAATTTTGTGGTCAACTTTTTCACTTTCACTTTCACATTACCATCCAAATGTCGAAAAAGACAAAATATTTTTCAAACCACACTTCCCAACAACATCTAAATACCAAAAAACTTACTAACTAATTTCTAAGTTCTAAAGAGAATTATTACTACTTTCTCAATTCCTCATTTCCTCACTTCCACCCTTAACCAAACAGGCCCGTAGTCCTGGTTTAGGCATGCAAAATTTTGAACGTTAGAAGGTTACAAATGCGAGACACAACCCTCGCTAGTGTGCCAAATAGGCAAAATCACACGACTTGAGGTGCAGAATGCAAAATCAACAACCTAATCAATTCTAGAAAGAAAGAAATCATGTGGGGGGCCACACATCCCCATTTCAAGACCCTAGGTGATCTCATCCCCGTTGTCTTTATCCCACGAGTTGTGTAGATGGATCTTTCTCTGCATGAACCTTTTTGTTACAAGGTCTGTTTGTTTTCACTAAAGGGCTTGTTTGGTTGCTGTTGACTGAGATTTCCTGCACACAAAAATAAGGATATTAGATTTTGGAAATAATAGTGTGAGGTTCTCAGTTCTAATCCGCGGTAGCAGGGCTATGCGGGTCGTGATCCTCAAGGAGGGACTGCGATGGAAGCGTTAAGCAAGTTTCTCTAAAAATTTATCTTTTTTAGTTATTTTTTTAGTCACGATGGTATTTACAATGAAAAGTGGTATTTACAATGAGTGGTGGGAAAGAATTATGGAAGATGTGGATTTAATCTACAAAAAAGAAAAGAAAAGAAAAGGAAAGAAAACTTATCTCTTTAGTCTGCTTGCCGTTTGAACCGTTGCGATGATTTCCCTTTTCTTGGAAGGTGTACAAGCACGGCTTATGGGATCGTCCGCCTTCTTAATCTACTCTACGAAATGAAAAACAAGCTATGAAGACCTGTTCATCGCCATTGGGCCGTCAAGGTTCCTTCTTCGGCTAGGTATTCTCGAAGCAGTTAGATCTCATGGTGGGCAAGACATTAGAGAACAAATAGAAGAAAGTAGATACAAGATTAAAATAAGAATAAAAGAAACTAGAATAATACAAGAATAAAATAAAACAAGCCTTGATTCGATTATTAAACAATGGTGGAAAAATAACACTTACACCGACTGTCACCATCAGTACAAGCAGATCCCTTCCTCCATGAATACATCATCTCCTCTCAGCTTTTACAAAAAGAAAATAAAAAATATATAAAGGTGGAAAGAAAACCTAAAAACCCTAACTTTGGCCCTTGGCTCTTCTCTGGACGCTCTGTTCGTTGCACTGCAGGTGATATTTATAGGTGCAGAAGGCCGAGGAGTCCCGGATGAAGTTGCCCACGAAAACTGGGATCCTGACGTCACTGTTTTGCCGCGGAATCCAGAGTTTTGCCGCGGATTTGCGGCAAATCTGGCTCCTCTGGCCACGCGCTTTGGCGCGTGGCCTCTCCTGGTCCGTCCACGTGGGCTTTTGCTTCTGGAAGTGTGATCCTGGCTCTCCATCTTGGGATTTCGAGATAACTTAGTAATCAAGTTACCTTGATTTTGAATTCTCCCAATCTCTTTTAAACGAATTTCCTTCTCATCTTTGGCTTTTATGCACATCCTGCAAGAGTTTAGGGTTGGGTAGAATTCTATCCTTCCCTAAACTTTAATAATTGCAACTTTAGCCCTTGTATATTTGCACTTTGACAATCTGATATTTGCACTTTGACTCTTGGGCTTCAAATATGGGCTTGGATCTGGACTTTTTGGGCTCTTTAAGCTTTAATTCTTTCTTTTTATTATTTCGAGGCCTGACACAATAACTTACAAATTATTAATAAATGTGCAGAATTAAATGAATAAATATGAAAATGTGATGGTAAATATGATGATAAAAATGCACTTTTCACCTCCAATCACACCCCCACACTTATCTTTTTGCTCGTCCTCGAGTAAAAATAAAGAAAAAGAAAAAGAAATGAAAAGTTAATCTAACCTAACTCACTTTCGTAGGAATCACGATTGCACTTAGCACGTGCAACAAGCCGTTAAACCTCTAGGTTACCCTAGAGGACGAGTGTTGTCTCGTGAGGGTTTTCAGCGGATTGCACCCACAAAATCCATAAAAAAAAATATTTGAATTATATTTGAAGAGACTAAGTAGTCTATAAGTTTTAGGATTATCATTTTTATTCATTCTTCAAACCTAGTCTTTATAAAGTCAATTGTTATTCATTTTAGGTAAGGGTCAAAATTGAACTTCTAATATAGTCTTTTTCGTTACCAAAAATCATATGCATCCTTATGAATTTATACTAGGAATTCCTTAACTTGGACTCTCATGCCTCTATATATATATTTTTTTCTTTTTCTTTTTTTTTCTTTTTTTTATTTATATATATTTTTTAATATGTATAACGCATCTAATTTTCTTTCGTGTAAGCATCAAGGCTTCTTGAGGCCCTCATACCTAACTAATTGATTATTAGATGTGTTAATACATATTTTATATTTCTTAGTCTTCTTAGGCTTTCTAATCCACCCATGTAACGAACTTAAAGTCGGTGGCTCCCAAACCGGTCGGCTTTAGGGCACCAGGTGAGAAAACACCCCGCGGACTCAAATTCGAATGAACTAGGCCACAAAACTAAGGACTTTATTTTTATTTAGAACTCACCTTTAGGCGTGAATACTTATGCTTCTTGAGGCACATGTATCCAGCTTAATTGGTGATTTTTTTTTTATGAGGCACAAGGTCTTTGTCTTAGAATCCTAGATATGCATTTGGTATGCATACTTCATTAAGGTAAAAATCAAGACTAATTAATTATTCAATTTCTTCTCCTATACCTAAAAATTAAACAATTTATTTATTTTGACCAAGTTTTTAGAAATCCTAATCATGATTTTCCTAATCCTTAAAACTAACTTAGATTTCTTTCAAAAAATAAGTCAAAATATTTCCTTTTTATAACAATTTTTTTTTAAATTTTTTTTTCAGAGATTTTTTTTTTATAGCAAATTTTTTGTTAGTTTTTACCTATGTTAGTATGTTAGTAAAGCCCACCCCCACACTTATCTCATGCATTGTCCTCAATGTATGAAATGAATGCATATATGCATGAAAAAGAACAAGGGAAGGCGGAAAATTACCTTAGGGGGTGGTTCCGGTGGTGGTCTAATTGGTCCACGAAATGCGGCCCAAACAAGATAACGTGGTAGTTCACGGGACCTACCTTTATTGACCTTTTTTTTATTTACATATTTACAGTCCCCAGAATGAATAGGATCATGGAAGATCCTCTCGTGAAACTTACTCCCTTTACATGACCAGTCCTGAAAAATCATCACAGAGTCATGGTCTATACCTATGTCCAACAAAAGAATGTGACTTGGTAGAATGGTTGACTTGGACTCAAGAATGATAGGTTCAGGAACTAATATCGACTCAGGAAAGAAACTTAAATCAAGTAAGGGTTCAGGAGTCGAGCATGGTTCAAGAAGTGGGTCCAAGTCAAGAAATGGAAACTCAAGTCCACAATCATTTTCCCACAATGGAATGTGACTCAATGTTGGTGATTCAAGTTCAGGAATGATAGGTGTGGGAATCAAAACTGACTCTAAAATATTACCTAAGTCGGGTAACAAAACAGGAGTCAATAATGATTCGGGAATTTGAACTTGATCATAGATTTGGGAATCTAGGTCACATATCTCATTAGTTTCAATCTCATAAAAATGGGAACTTGCCAATTTTTCCATGGGACTTTCAAAATTGCACAATTGGTCAAGTTCAATATGATCATCAAAAATGGGTGATTCAATTTCATGATCTATGGGTATGGGAATAAATGTTGGCTCAGAAAATTGGTCCAAATTGGGTAAGGATACTGGAGTCAACATAGATTCGAAGATGGAAACTGAATCGCAAAGTTGGGGATCGGGTTCACATTCATAATCTAATTCAATCTCATTGAAATTAAAACTAGCCAATTTGTCCAAGGATTGGGATTGAGCAAGTTCATATTGATGTGATGAAATTGAATTTTGATCAAGGTCTTCTAAACAGAATGATTCTTGGTTCCTATCAAGATGCTCAAGAATGTTTGAAAGTCTAGAAATTTGATCATTCATTGTATCTTGCGACCGATCCACTTTTTCTTCTAACCCATCGAATAGATCAATGGAGGACTGAAACCTTGGTGATGTGGGAAAAGACGTATATGAAGATAATAGTTGAACAGGTGGTTGACCATATGGCTCAGGGGTGTTGAATTCCCATTGACTCTGTGAAGAGTAGTGATGATTATTCCAATCTTGTTCATAGTATTGGGACTGTGGCATGTAATGATTCGGATAAGACCAATCTGGCACACTAGGTTGGTTAGAGTTATGATATGCCGGGTTGGTAATATCCGAAAAAGAGGTTGGTGTATAATATGGATCCTCATTAAAATTGAAAAAATTATTGTTATAGGCCATATCACACAAAGCAAACAAAAGAAAAACAAACAAAAAAGAAAAATTTCTAACCTAAGTTAGGGTAGACCTACACCTAGACGACTCCTAACTGGTTAGACTGTCCACGGGAGGTAGGGTGTAGACTTTGACCACAAGTTAATCAGCCAGGTCGGGGCAAGAGTGGTGGGAGGTTTTCCGTCAAAGACGTTCCTTAATTAAATAACCACCACACTTCGGGCTTTCGGCCCTCAATCCCCTTCCTAGACACTGATTTGACAGGAGTCAACTTCCAACACCGTTTCCCCTTAGGATAATCTCCTAATTGAGTCCGAGTGTCCCTAGGGCCAACGTCTACTAATTTTTAAGTTAGGCTTGGGTTAGTGAGTGCTTGGGATATGATTTTTGGGCTAAGGAAGGGTGATGAAATCCCCGCCTTATCTTGTTAATGGGTTATGCCCTTAAGATGAATTTGTGCAAGTGTACAAGATAAATAGATAAGAATCACTCAAAGCAGAAGATCAACCAAGAGATGAATCCTATTCTACATGCAATGCGTACGTACCTTGCGTCTCCAGCACTCTTCAACAGTAAATAAAAATAATTGAAAAGACACGTGCCTAATATGCAAACGTCTAATCAAATTTTATTTTTAACAACCAATAATTTACTGTTGAATTATTTAGCAGTTGTAGAGTGATCACAGAGAAATATAATCACAGCAGAAATCAGAATTTTGCAATGCAGAGCAACCTGCAGAAAAGCAGGTTAGTAGTTCACTACTATTGCCGCGGAATCGCGGCTTTTGCCGCGGATCCGCAGCAAATTAGTAGGTCCAGGTGCTCTGCCTTCGAGGGCAGAGGCACTGGATTACTGTATGTCCTTGCTGCTGCTCTGTTTTTGTTTCCTGTTCTCTGTACCTGCAACAGAAAAGAATAAAGAATTAGTTAAAAATTAAAATTTTTTTTTATTAGAGAATAACTTACCGTCCCTCCCCGGCAACGGCGCCAATTTGTTGACTGAGATTTCCTGCACACAAAAATAAGGATATTAGATTTTGGAAATAATAGTGTGAGGTTCTCAGTTCTAATCCGCGGTAGCAGGGCTATGCGGGTCGTGATCCTCAAGGAGGGACTGCGATGGAAGCGTTAAGCAAGTTTCTCTAAAAATTTATCATTTTTAGTTATTTTGTTAGTCACGATGGTATTTACAATGAAAAGTGGTATTTACAATGAGTGGTGGGAAAGAATTATGGAAGATATGGATTTAATCTACAAAAAGAAAAGAAAAGAAAAGGAAAGAAAACTTATCTCTTTAGTCTGCTTGCCGTTTGAACCGTTGCGATGATTTCCCTTTTCTTGGAAGGTGTACAAGCACGGCTTATGGGATCGTCCGCCTTCTTAATCTACTCTACGAAATGAAAAACAAGCTATGAAGACCTGTTCATCGCCATTGGGCCGTCAAGGTTCCTTCTTCGGCTAGGTATTCTCGAAGCAGTTGGATCTCATGGTGGGCAAGACATTAGAGAACAAATAGAAGAAAGTAGATACAAGATTAAAATAAGAATAAAAGAAACTAGAATAATACAAGAATAAAATAAAACAAGCCTTGATTCGATTATTAAACAATGGTGGAAAAATAACACTTACACCGACTGTCACCATCAGTACAAGCAGATCCCTTCCTCCATGAATACATCATCTCCTCTCAGCTTTTACAAAAAGAAAATAAAAAATATACAAAGGTGGAAAGAAAACCTAAAAACCCTAACTTTGGCCCTTGGCTCTTCTCTGAACGCTCTGTTCGTTGCACTGCAGGTGATATTTATAGGTGCAGAAGGCCGAGGAGTCCCGGATGAAGTTGCCCACGAAAACTGGGATCCTGACGTCACTGTTTTGCCGCGGAATCCAGAGTTTTGCCGCGGATTTGCGGCAAATCTGGCTCCTCTGGCCACGCGCTTTGGCGCGTGGCCTCTCCTGGTCCGTCCACGTGGGCTTTTGCTTCTGGAAGTGTGATCCTGGCTCTCCATCTTGGGATTTCGAGATAACTTAGTAATCAAGTTATCTTGATTTTGAATTCTCCCAATCTCTTTTAAACGAATTTCCTTCTCATCTTTGGCTTTTATGCACATCCTGCAAGAGTTTAGGGTTGGGTAGAATTCTATCCTTCCCTAAACTTTAATAATTGCAACTTTAGCCCTTGTATATTTGCACTTTGACAATCTGATATTTGCACTTTGACTCTTGGGCTTCAAATATGGGCTTGGATCTGGGCTTTTTGGGCTCTTTAAGCTTTAATTCTTTCTTTTTATTATTTCGAGGTCTGCACACAATAAATTACAAATTATTAATAAATGTGCAGAATTAAATGAATAAATATGAAAATGTGATGGTAAATATGATGATAAAAATGCACTTTTCACCTCCAATCAGTTGCAAGGCAGTCGGCGGAAGTAAGAAAATGAAAAAATATAATTGCTCACTTTCTTATCTATTCAAATATCGAAAAAAGAAAATAAGAAAATTTTTTTTCTTTTCTTTTTCTCTTTTACACAACCATTTCCTCACTTTCAAGAGTGTTACAGTTAATTTTGTGATCATATAAATCTCATTCGTAATAAGTTATAGCACAAAACATTTAATTTTTTGATCATGTAAATCTCACTTGCATTCTAATTGTAGTCCATTTTTTATTTTTCTTAATTAATTTTTATTTTAATATTATTTTGCGGTCAACTTTGTGATCAACTTTTTCACTTTCACTTCCACGTTACCATCCAAACACCGAAAAAGACATAATATTTTTCAAATCACACTTCCTAATAACATCCAAACACCGAAAAAATTACTAACTAAATTCTTAAGTTTCAAAGGGAATTTTACCACTTTCTCACTTCTTCACTTCCTCACACTTCCACCCTTAACCAAACAAGCAAAAGAGAGTTTTTTTCGTCAGCTCAATTATTTGTTTGAGCACGGAAGTAAATTTGAAGAGAGGAAAAGAGCGGTGTCATGATACTGATACCGACTCTCTCTTTCCCTCTCTACTTTTTTTTTATCTTCTTAATTTTGACATGAAAATGAGTTGTAGCTAAAAAATCTAAGGTAAAGTATAATTTTTTCAATCTCTCTCTCTCTTTCCTCTCTTTTCTTCTTCCTTCTTTCAAGATAAACACTGTGTTTGTTTCCCATCCCCTCTCCATCTCGCCTTCACATCACCCCTCTCATCTTTCCTTTTCCCTCTCAATCTCTCAAATCTGTAGCCGGTCGTAATTTACTATTTTCTTCTCTTCCTCCACTCATTAGGATGAGTGTAAAAAGGAATAAGCATGAAGAGAGAGCCCAAGTTGTGAAGTTCAAAACAAGAAGTAAATCTGAGGGGAGCGGATATTTCCACTCTAAAATGTAATTAAAGCACCTCACAGATTAAATTACCCCAACATCTGATTAAGACATCCTCAATCTTCTCATTTAATTTTTTTTTTAACAAAGATTGTATGTTCGACCGAGAGCAACGGAACAAAGAGCTCACGAGGAATCCGCTCCCCAATCTGAGCCCAGGAGATCCTCAGGAAGTGAGTAAAATTATCATTGTTATTATTAATAATTATTTCATAAAATAAATAATATAGGATTTTGTTTAGTATGGTGATAAGATTCTGTCATGGGGTCAAAGGGCTGGGATTGAGCTGTGGAAGGATGGATCCTTTTCCTTCTACAGTGTTTTGAAAATTGATAGAAACGTGTGTGTGTTGTGTGTGTTGGGGGGGGGGGGTGACAAATGACTTGGTCTTCTGATAAGATTTTGTGTGTGAACATTGGGAACAGGAAATTCACAAGGAGGAATCCTAGAGTTTTTCCTGTTTGATCAGTTTCTTGCAGGTAGCCTTTTCAGGTGTTGGTTCCTGGAAAGACTAGGACTGGGCTAATTATTTAAAAAAAAAAAAGAGTATACGGTAAAAATTAAGATTTTATAAGAAATATGCACTCTATCTCTTATTTTTTTAGATTTAGGGCTTAAATTTGAAATTGCTGAAAGAGTAAACAACTCTTCTCTCTTTGACTGTCATATGAGGTTCGCCTAGCGGCGACATTGACGAGGGGGGAGAATTTCTTTCGTTTTTTCTTTTCTGAAGGAACATTTGTGTATGTTTATGCATAATTTGTACCTTTCTTTCTTAAGATGTTTCGTTAAGCTCTTTTAATGAAACGCAAGGAGGACTTTTGTCTCGGGGTTTCTTCTAAAAAAAAAAAAAAAAAAAATTCTCTCTAACTCTTCCCAACTTTCCTCTCTAAAATCGATAACTCTACTCTCCCCAACTCCATTTGTATCCTCCAGTCACAAGTAGACTCCTAGGGTTAAGCCTCTTGATGAAGCATTGAATTTGGGATAAAAGTAGGGTGTTATGTACACTGATTGAGTCTGATTTGAGTTTAATGCGGCTGGGCAAGTCACTTTAGGGTTGTACATTGCTCCGCCTCAATCTCTCTCTAATTGTTAATTATTCCCTCAACATGCTGTATTTAAGTTTAATTAAGAAAACTTGGATGGATCTTAAAAGGTAGGCAGATTAATGATAAGAGGATCCACTTCATGTGTGTGAGTCACACACATATTATAAGACAGTCAATCCTGCGTTAAGATGTCGGTTAAGTTCTTTGAATCTCTTATAATATTATAAGAGGACCAATCTCATGTGTTAACGCGGCATTGACCCTCTTATAATGTGTTTGTGGTTCACACACATGAACCAAATCCATGATTAGGAGGTGGATTTGTGTGTGTGTTGGTTTTGGGTTGGTTTTGTATGCTAGGATTGAAAATTATGGGACAAAACAGAAAATTTTCAAGACTTTTTATTGTGAATTAGTTCGTCTATTATTGGATTCATGAATTGGACTTTTCTTGAAAGTACAGCAAATTCTTCAAAAATACCGACCCAATCTATCTCAATCTCCTTTCAATGGTTAATCTCCTCGACATGTATTTAATTAGGCAAACTCTCATGGTGCCTTGATTATGTAAACAAGCCAAACATGAGCGAGCGAACCTTATTCGAGTTCAGATCGTTTATTAGTGTGTGATGGATAAAATCTCGGGAGATATTCTTCCCCACAAGCAATTGAGTGAGCAAGTAAAGATCAAAAAGACAGATAACACAGAGAATTTACGTGAAAAACACGAGGCCGAAAACATCACAGAGGAGTCAGAATTCACTATAATTAAAAAGAATTACAGTGGTAGCAGAGTATGTTTTGATTACAAGTGGTTAGAGGTTGCCCTTTTTCCGCTTTCCTCTCTCGTTGGAGAAGATGGGATAATACATCTCTTGTAGATGAGCTCGTGGATGTCAGTATTCTGGATGATTGTAACCGCAAAATTTGAATGTGCTGCATCTTGGTAACCGTCTGGGATTGAATATTGATTAATGGAGATCTCATACAGAAAAATTCGCACTATTCAGAACCATCTACTTCATTCTAGAGGCGTAACCGATTCCTATGTGTAGATATTAGTCTGTTTTGATGAAATAGCTGTCGATTTTTCAAATTGCTCATCTGTCATGAGACACGCGTTGTGATTTTGAGAAAGACCGAAAAATGTCCACTACATAGTCGAAGGAGTCACCAACGTGCTAATTAAAGATGAAGCCAGGCAAGAAACAACTCATTTATTTAATAATTTTTGAAGTGCAGCCTTTGATATTTAATTTCAAGAATTTCTAACAGACACTTTGAACAAGAAAAATATGTTTACAATTCAAAACTGTTTTTGCACTATTTTCTTGTATTTCCTTATTAAATAACTTGCTTATACAATAAGAGAGTGCTGAACAGGTGCATTTATAATTTGTGCAAAAATATTTGCAAAAATATTTACTAAATATATTTAAAATATCACATATCAAACTAATTTTTTTGAATTTTATGACTATAATTTAGAAATTAGCACTTTAGCACTGTCACTTGCAACTTTCTTTTCTTATTTTGCTAGTTAAAGGGTGCAAGAAGGCACCCAATGTCCCCTGCACTCGAGGGCTCTAGCCAGCTAGCTGTGGGTGAGCAGGGCTCTTACGAATTCAAAACCGACTGAAACACCACTTGCAGGGACCTATGATCACTTTCTAAGGAGTTGTATGTTTTATGTCTTACCCTGACTTTGATTTAAACTGGAGACTCTTTGTAACTCACTTCCAGCCTTTAATCAGTAAGTCATGCCTCACTGCCTCAAGGAGCTGTTTGTTTGCACAAAAAAAGTCTCAAATATCTGATTCTCTAAAATTTGAAATGCATTAAGAGTTATTAGAAATTTCAGTAAACACATCTAGTGTTTATTTACTGCGTGAGAAAACTCCCAAAGATGAGAACACAATCTAATACAAGATAGCAAGATTCTAAAAGTTTGAAAAAAATACAGAAAAAATTTTCTTCTCCATTTTCTATGCTTCTTCACGACCTTTTCTTTTCAGGTACAAAACTCAAAGTAGTCTTAGGTGCTGCCATATAGGATCCACGTAAGATTATCTGAAATTTTTTTTAATTTATTCTTTCAAGCAAAACAAAATTGCGAAGAACTTAAGAAGGAGTTATTTCAGGGATTTCAAAATTTCTTTCTGAGTAGAGAAACAATCTCTAAGTCTAATGAAATTAAAATTAAAAATTAGAAGAAAATATAATATGAATAATTTACTCAAGATTTGGCATAAAAATATTTTTAAAAAAAAGGAAAAAGTGGGGATGGAGCAATGTATTGGTTGATATGTGATTGATTTTAGCTTTTCGGGCCATGCAATATGACTTCAGTGTTTTTAAATGTTAGAATGTGTTTAGAGGATAATGCTTATTGTACTATTAATTTTGTTGTGCCCTGATATCACTTATTGCGCCTAGCGCCTTCTTCTGAGTAACAACCAACTTGAGAAACCCAAGCAATGAAAAAAGATGCCCCGAAGAAGTAACCACACGACAAGAACAAAAAAATAAGAGAGAAAACAAGCCAACACAATATTTAACCCGTTTTGATAATTTGCCTACGTCCTTGGGGCGAGGGAGAGAGAGATTTATTGATTCAACAATCAATTACAAGAGGATACCTGAGGGATACTGAAATACACCTAGAGGGGAGTGAATATGTGTACTAGCTAATCTAATGGCAAATGATGCGGAATTAAAAATCAATTGCAACACACTATGTGTAACCAAAGAGTGTAGCCGAATTCCCGTGAAGGGCTCTGCACTATCTCCTGTAGATTCCTCTAGATTAAGAGTTGAGGTGCTATATGAAGCTCTCTTGGTTCAACACAAGTATGGGCACGCAATCAAAATCAAGTATGTATGAATATGAGTAATATGGAGCAATGCAAGATATAAGAGAGATAGAGTTTAGAGATAAGGGATCAAACGCAAACACCAAGATATATTTCGAGGTTCGAGCCACTGCTCTACGTCCCCATCTTCACACAGAAGGATTTCCACTACAACTACACAGGACCTCCCACAAAAGGAGCCTCTACCGAGGAATTTGGAATTAAAAACTTAGAGTATATAACTCCTCTCTTCAACACAACCACCTCTGCTCAAGAGGCAAGGCACAAAGCAAAAACACAATCACAATTACCTTTACACAAGTGGGATAGGCACTAAGCCTAAACTCAATCACCTCTACACAAGAGGGACACGGTATAAAGCCAAACCACAACCACAATCACTTCTACACAAGAGGGACAAGACACAAAATCAAACAACAACCACCTCTACACAAGACGGATAAGGCACAAAGCCAAAACTCAATCACCTCTATACAAGAGGGATGGGCACAAAGACAAACTACAATCACCTCTACACAAGAAGGACAAGGCACAAAGCCAAAGCAAAGAAACGATTATAATCTTGGTAGTCCAATGATTACAAACAACACTTGGTGATCACAATAAACCATAAACAATTTTACTCACAAAAACAAGATCTTATAGATAGGATTAGATATGATAGCTCAAGTGTGAGAAAATAAAGTGTTTGGAATGAAAACAACAAAGAAAAATACTTGAAAAAAACACCAAATAGATATGTAAAGAAAGTTCAAAACCAATATCTCAAAGATTCTCTTTTCTTTGATTTTTCCAACACTTTAAAACAAATATAAGATAAAACTTTGGCTCAAACCTCTTCTAAAAACTTGCTGCTAAACTCTTAAAAAGATGAGAAGAAAGGCTCTTTAAAATCTTATTGAAAACAGCTCAAGAGAAGCCCTATTTATAGCCTCTCAAAAAACTAGCCGTTGGCAGATAGAAAGGTCCAAATTGCCCTTCCATTCGATCGACCCAACGGTCATATTTCTGACCATTGGCGCTCCAGTCAATCGCCCAGTCGACCAGGCACAGCCTTTCGGTTGACCGCCCGGTCGACCAGCAGTACCCGAGAGTGGGGTATTTTCAGTCGGTCAACCGCCCGGTTGACCGGCCTTCTTGGCTGGCCATGTGCACGTATCTTGTGCACATCGGCCGACCGATGATTGGCAAAAAGTAAGCGCAAGAATAAGTAATGGAATGTGGGTCGATGTTACTGCTTTTGTGATTCTTCCGTACTAGTCAAGTAGCTATACAGGTCGTACCCACAATGAGGGAGAACAATGAAATCTTGATGTGGCTTCTTTGTTCAAGAAAAGAGAAAGTTCTTTATTTCAAATAAAGAATTTGAAAATGAAAACAAATTGGTTTCAAGAATTGTTTAGAATGGTTTGGTGGTTTGTAAAAGTGATTTTTCTAGATGTTCAAAACGCATGGCTAACTTTCTACTAAGTGCTCCACTAATCCTTAACTTCTTGAAGATGTAGCCTTACGATGGATTATAGGCAAGCATAACCTTTATGCATAGGAACTATTCACGATGGGACCGAATGAAAGTCCTTCATTTAACTTAGCTTCACACGGTAAAACTTGGACATTTCCTTATCAAGATCCAATAGAAGGCGAGAATAAGGAAATAAACAAGTGCACTAATGGTATCGGAAAAGTTAAAAGAAAAATCTCTAACTTATAAAAATAAGTAAAGTATACAATTCATAGATCATCAAAAACCCGTTAAGTATGAAATATAAGAAAGCGAATACTTGTGTGTAAGTTAGAGTTAGAACCCTTGTCTTAAGATATCATAGCTCTCATTTATACAAGGCTTATTTGACACATTGACTCATGTGAGTTTATCAATCAAGTTGTTATAGATTAGTGGGTTAGTAATTAGTTAGCCATGCAATAAGAGAGTTAGTTAGACATGGTGGTAAAAGAAACAACAAAAGACAAAAAGTGAAGAGAAAGAGTAACATACTAAAACAAAGAGGTAGAAACAAATGAAATACCAAGTAAATGGAAAGAAGAAAGAGAAGTAATTACTTGTATAAGCTTATCACCTTCAAATACAACTTTTACATGCTCTCTCTCTCTCTCTCTCTCTCTCTCTCTCACTATAATGGCTAAACTAAGTAGAAGAAGAAGCAAACATAAAAACAACTACAATCTAAAAAATAAGATAACAACAGCTTCCTAAAACTCTGGATATCTCCTCTGTTGAGCCCCAAGGGGGTATTTATAGGCACCACGAGAAAGGGGGCCAGGGGGACAACCCTTGGCCCAAAGCATGGGCGCGGCCACAGAAACGCGGCCAGGGCCGTGTTTCCGTGGCCCTACCAGGGCGGCGCGCACCTGGCTGCCTGTTGCATTGCGTCGCTTCTGACCCCTGTCAGCTGGATCTTCTAGATTTTAGATTTGATCTCTATGGACTGACAAAATCTCCTCCTAAGGTCAATGGGTACTTGGTAGACCTTTAATCACCCATTAAATGGTGATTTAGGATCTTCTTCTTCATTGCACACCATGGACCTACGATCAAACAAGCAAAGATTTATTAACAAAATTTTATACAAATGTGATAAAAAATTATGCAATATTAGAGACTAATCAACCGACCGGTCGATCGACATCTGGTCTGGTCGACCGCCAGCTGTCTCTGACTGAAATTATAGATATTAGAACTTAGTCATTTTAACTCCAATAAAATCCCATAAATTCTCATAAATTCTACAAAAATAAGTTCTTATTAGATATTTGAAGAACAAATATGTGTGACCAAAAATTAATACATATTAAAAAATATTTGAACTATTTTTTTGATATAAAATAATAGACTTTAAACAAAAACCGTATTTTTCAAAACTTGAATTTTGAAAAGAAAATCCGTTTTCTCCAAAACTTGCATAAATACAAAAATATGATATTGAAACACATTTGAAGCATATTGTGTTTGGATAGAATCCAATACACATGTAAAGTATATATCTCTGTTTTTGACATGAAATCCAAAATTGGTTTTTTTAAATACAAAACTCTAAAACACATGAATAGGATCATCAAAATAAGTCTTTCTAAATATATGAAGCATATATGTATCAAGATGAAATCTAATATATATTAAATCATGCAAACTTATTTTGATTCTATCTATTTATGAAAACCATATAATATGTATATTCGAAATTCAAAAACCGGTTAATCTGAAAACCAAACATATTGAACTTGTGTGTGTGTGAACTTGAGCATATCAAGACTATCTATTTTTACACAAGATATAAATACAATCTAAACTAAATACAAACGAAGTCTTTTTACAGAACCCTTTCTCCAAGACGATCTCGATCCAAACACGATCCAAAAAGTTTGACTCCATCCGAGCGCTAGATGCGATCATGAAGCGCGAGCTCTTGAATCAACATGTGTTAGCTCCAAAACTCCTTTGTTTAAACTAAGCATCTACTAAGATCCTGATACAAAATTTGAAATTATATAAACACAAGATTATTAGTACTATAACTACATGAGTTAATTATCATCAAAACTAGAGTGATGGGCCTTTGGGCCAACAATCTCCCCTTTTTGATGATGACAAAACTCATGGAGTTATACATGCATGGATTAAAGATAAGCTTCATAGAAGCTCCCCCTTAACTTATGCATAGTAATAAACAATTAGATATTTAATAAAATGCAAGTAAACAAATATATATTTATATATATAAACAAGAATATAAACATGCATATATAAAGTCACTAAATTCTTCTCCTCCTTTTTGTCAATTCATCAACAAAGGAGTGAGGAAAATCAAACAATAAAGATGTATATACGATATATATTCATGAAGAGGAGAGACGTAAAGTTAGCTCCCCCTGCATACATGCATTACATGGAGAAGGGATGACTAAACGCTAACCCACATAAAACATAATATATAATGTATAAACAGAGATATTAAGCTTCCCTATACACATGTACCACATAAGAAAGAGAGGTCAAGCTCTACTATATGTGTAATGCACTTCAACATGAATCTATATGTAAAGGAGATGTTATGCTCTTCTTGCATATAGGCAATACATATTATCAAATTTTAAAACCATTTTTTAAAATAAAATTTTGAAATCTCTTGAAGTCAACAAATGAATTATGATACCAATGAAATCAAATAGTAGTTGATAAAAATAAAAGTTGGTACCACTTGTAAAAAAAATTTAAGATACCAATAATGGATTTTGATATCAATTGAAGGTGAAACATGAAATACATTTTGATACCAAATAAATACCAATTGAAATCAATGCATAAACTTGTAAAGATACCAATTAATATTTGAAATAAAATCAAGATTAACATAAACATAATTTGTGCTTTAAGAATGTAAAGATATTGTAAAACAAGCACAATCAGATTATATATATGTATGTATGAAAGTGAAAATACCAATTAAAATTGATACTAATTGAAATTTGAAGTATACATATATAAGAACACCAATATGAGTATACAAAGATACGATAACATGAAGATCATATGTATAACTCATACCTACCACCTTATTCATGCACATGATAAAAGATATTCAATAAGGGTATACAAGGCATGGTCGCTCATCCATCTGCTCTTTGATGGTAGGGATTTTCAAAAATCATGCTTAAAAAATATTTTAGCATAGTTTGAAAATCACAACTAATTAAAGAATAAATATTAGTTTTAAAAATAATTTTGAAAACTAGTATGAAATCCTTCAAACAAGAAATAAAACATGAATATATCCATGAAAACATGAAAATCACATGATCGTCGGCACTCAATAGCAATAAAGCATATATAGGCTCAAAAATTATGAGTAAACACCAAACATAGAGTGTAAGAATCATGTAATCAATAAAATTATAGAAATAGGCAATGAAGTTCAAATGAATTTTCTTTTATCAAAAGCAAGAAATCATCAAAACTAAATGCGTTTCAAGGTAATATATGCATGTTTTGTTGAAACTAGAGTATACATACATATCCTAAATATAAATGAGTCCAAAATAGAATATTGCATGACAGGCAAGTGACTCTAGGATAGACATGTATACCTATAGTTTTGGACAAAATTGACATATACATGAAGATAAACACATTTTTATGAAAATATTTACAAAAATAGAGAAAACAAGTATAAATGAAAGAATCATCAAAATTAGGTTATACATGTACGTGTAATGAGTACAAATGAGCAATGAGGCACAAATATATAATAATCAAGTGTAGCTCACTACTTGTACAAGTATAAACACAAGTTTTAATGAAAGCTATATCTAAACAAGAATCAAAACATAAAGTGCAAAAACATAAACAAATAGCTAAATGTACGTGCTTTAGAGGTAGGATATACGCAATAGCTAAACTATAGTGAGAACATAAAAATAATACTCCATATAAATATGAGTGTATCTCAAATACTATTTGTGTATATCTCAAGTCTAATAAACATTGCATTTAAACATAATGAACATGAAAAATCAAGACATGCTAAAAATCATCAATGATAAAGCATGTAAACATAAATAAGTAGTTATAGATAGTTACCAATACCAATAGGACTACTCTCTAGGTCTCCAAACCATGGTGATCCTCCAACCAAACATCCTTGAAGGTGATGCATCCAATGTAGTGTCCATCAAGCTCAAACATATCACCATCAAGGCATCAATACCCTCACGTCAAGTGAGAGCCCACACCTACATCAAATACAATAGGGATAGATTTTGGTACCCACACTTTCTTGGGTCCATAGGGGTTAGCACCTTTCCTAACCCAAAGAAATTTATTTTCAAAATTTGAATTATGTATTCTATCATAGCAAAACTTTGTAAGGCGGCCCTTACATCCACAATGTGTACAAATATACAGATGAGCATACATAGTGTTATGTGTGTGAACATGAGAAGCATGTGTATGCCGTGATTGGTGTGCACAATAAACGTACTTCCTAATACAACAACACCCACCAAATATACAAACACCCAAATACAATAACATGAACTTCCCAAATACAAATAATTGTATTCACAACACCAAAAATAGTACTCGCATGCAAAATGGTACTCGTCGAATACAAATAGTTACTTATCGAAGACGAAAAAAGTACTCGCCTATCGACAATCTCAGGCACAGTGGTAGGCTCAGGTTGAACACCGAGGACGTGCATGAAGAAGAGAAAGGAAATATGAGAGAGAAAGAAAGGAGAGATAAAGAGAGAGACTAGAGAAAGGAAAATGTGAGAAAGATAGAGTGAGAGAGAGAGAACTAAAAGAGAGAAATTAACAGAGAGACTAAGAGAGAGATTAATTAGAAAGAGATTAACAGAGAGAGAATGGAGAAGAGAGGAGAGAAATGGAGGGGGAAGAGAGGAGGGGAGGCGGCCGGGGTTGCAGGCGGCCGGCTACCAGGGGGAAGATGACGATCAACAGCTGTTGGGGACCGGGTGAAGGAGAAGAGGGCGTGGGTGTGGTCGTAGTGAGATTAAGGTGGTGAAGGTGGAATTGGATGGTAATGGTGGTAAAGATTGTGGGTGGTGGAGTGATTAAAATGGTGGTGGTTGTTGGCAAAGTTGTGGGTGGTGGTGTTAGGTGGTGGTTTGGGGAAGGAGGAGGAGGTTTGGTGGTAGATTTTGGAGAGTGAGAAAAGATAGCGAGAGGGAGAGAGAAAGAAGATGAGGGAGAGAAGGAGCCAGGTGTAATATCCCCTATTTAATAATACCATATTATTATTTATAAAAATTTACCTGATTCTACCTATTATGTTATTATTATTAATTAACTTGATTTAGTATCATTATTAGTATTATTTTATTATTATTTCATGTATTAATATTGTTGTTGCCGCTAATTGATTATCATTGTTATTATTAAGGTTATTATGATTCTTGTTATTTCCTCTTTTAATCCTATATCCAAGTCCAAATCTCAAACCCATAGCCTATTATCTATATCCATAACCCGAAACCCAACCCAATATATATACTTCTCTCCCCCTTTATATAAACCCTCTTTAATTAACCCTAATTATCAATTCTCATCTTCACCTCCTCTCTAACCAGGCCGCCTCCCTCACCCTAGGCTAGCAACACCAAATCTGAGCCCCCACCTTCTTTCATCTCCCAAGTAACTGCACCATGCAGCACATCTCTATGCCGCAACAAATCCGCACCATCTTCCACCCATGGCCAAGCCTAGGCCAAAGCCCCATAGCCCGGGCTTCCACCATGTTGTCGCACCTCTCCTCTTACCTCCGCCGGCGTGGACTATCTCTCCATGGATTCGTCCTCTACATTGATAACTCGAGCACCAACCTCCGCCATCTCCGTGACGCCAATCCACCATCCCCACGCCCCATCAGCCGTTACCCCCTATGGTAGCCGTTGTGCACAGATCCCCGCGTGTCCAAGAAGCCGCACACTGTCGATAACTCTTTCCCCCTCATGACACCACCTCTCTCCTTCTTCATGTGTGCCATACCCTCATCGCCACCCAAGCCATCAACCACCGACTTCTCTATACCCCGAGAGTTCTCTCCTCTCCGCCAATCGTCGAGCATGGCACATTTTCCTCCACCGCGAGCTCCCTTGGTGTACCAGGCCCGTACCACATCCCCCACCTTCTATCACAAATACCCCGGGCTCCCTCTCTGCTCCAGTGCTTTCCGGCAACCCGAAACCCCTTTGTGCACAACCCTTCCATTGGTCGGATCTTCCCAGCCTCCTTCTTCTTCTTCATCTACTGTCGCAGCCTTGATTGATACATAATATCCTCAGTTTTGTGCATCCATGGGTTTACCTCTGCCTCCTTCCCCATTGGGGAGAGTTAGATCCCTCTCTTCTGCTATGGTTTTAGTAGAACAAAAGATCGAACACCTTGCAAACAAGATCACTTCATTTTCTGTTTCCTCTTCTTTACCCAAGGATGAAAGCAGCAACAGTAGCAGAGAAGTATTGACGATTCCCTCGGCTGTGCCCTTCTCTCCTTTTGGCCGTGAGCCTCGCCTCTTGCGTGAGTTTTCATCATCTCTCCCTCTTTACAAATTTGAATGCATGGGAATGGTATTACTTAGTATATTAATTCAACTGAGTTATTTTCATGTGTGGGAGACATCTTACTCCGAGCCATTTTTCGGCTCTCCGTGGATCGCCGTAAATCACCGTCGGCGAGCGCGAACGCACCCACGCCCTTCACGGCGAGATGCTCTATCCAACGACATCCTCCATGGTCCCTGACACCTCCGCCAGAGCCTCGTCAGTGCGCCGCAAATCAGCTCGAGGTTAGCGCTACCTTTATTTGTGTGGTGGCAAAAGTGTAATAATATAGAAGTTTAATTAATATGTAGGGGTATGTCGGTAAATATATATGCATGAATTATGTAGGTAGGATAAAAGTGTAATAATGTGGAAGTTATGTTAATATGTGCATGAACTTACATAATGTTTGCGTAGATAATGTTGTAATTATTTGAAAGAGTATATATAAGTGTACGTATTTATATTAATATGTGTTGGTATTTAGATATGTATGCATGTATGTTGGTGTATGTGTATACTTGTATATGTATGTGTGTGGGTATACACGTATGTGTCGGTATGCTCGGAAGTGTGTTAAGTGTTAATTATATTTATATGTATGTGTTGGTTGCATGCTACAGTATTTCAGATCCATTCGATGCGATCCGGACCCGTTGTAGGAGACCCGGACCCGATTCGGATTCGTGCTCGTTGTGGACCCGATGCACAGGCGATTTAAAGACCGATCCATGAGATGATCCGTAGATCATTACCGGTTCGTGCAGTGAAGACCAGGCGACGAATCGGTTCTAAAACCGCGTCATTTCATGTGAGTGTTCGTTCTTGTGCATTTCCTTATTTACCGTTGTCGGTATGCGTTTACATGTTGTTGTTATCATTTCACGTGACTTTCTATTATATTTTACCAGTTTGATTACTTGTACAACTTCATGAGACACCCACGATTGCTCACTTTAATTATGTTGTTAATATGAGCTTGTATTAGCGTTATTTCATGTGTTGGTAGTTGTCGTTGTTGGCTTAAGCCTAATTTTGATACACTTTAGACTGTGAATTGATTCGGCTCGGATCTTGAGATTGATATAGGTTGTGTTTGAGATTTATAGTAGATTTTATGTTTATTAGTTACTAGATTTGACATTCATGATTATCACTTTTACGGGGATCTTGGCATGACTATAATACTGCAACCTGACATCTAGAACTCCTGTATCCTGAACTCCTGTATCCCCTGACTCATGTCCCATGCACTGTTACCCTGTTAATAGCACAGTCAGACTGGCGTCCGACGGAGCATGCCACCTGGTGTCGGGATGACGAGGATGTATCCCACAATCGTTCTAGCATCCGGCGGGTCATGAATAGAACTAAGTGCCACACGGAGTAAGGTGCCACACCACACATGTGGTGGGGGCCACCTTTTGAATCCGTGGGGGCCACCTCTAGAATCCATTCCCCTCAGAGCAAAGTGCCACATAGAGCATAGTGCCACACCATACACGTGGTGGGGGCCACCTCTTGAATCTGTAGGGCTCCCTCCTACCTGTGCCGCCTGGTGTTAGCGTGATAAGCATTCTCAGTGCATGTTTACATCCACACATACCTGTATGATGATAACGCCATGAGCATATGTTATTTGGTCTCTCCCCTATTCGAATAATGGAACCCTCATATCGGAGTTCAGATGAGTTCTACTGGAAATGCGGGCTCCAGTGTGAACTGTCGTTGTTGTGGGATGCCGGTGGAAAGGGAAAAGAATAACATAAGAACGTAACAACCAAACAGTAATAATATTAGGAACGTGTGATATTTGGTCTCTCCTTTGTTCGGATCTTGGTACTCACATATCAGGTCGAGTAAGTTCTGCCAGAGTGAGAACTCTAGTATAGACTATCAGTGATGTGAGGTGCTGATAGGGAGGCGATTGAAATATCAAACGGTACTGATTATTATTGAGTAACTTAAAATGCAACCCCTTTATATTCTCCAGTTATAGTGCTATGCTTTGAATTGATACCCTGCCTTATGACATATGTTGTACACATGACCAGATTATTTATCAGACTAGTGACATATGCTTGGTTACACATCATGACATCAGTTATTTTTTTTACAGTTATTTTATTGTCTTTTATCTGCACGATTATTCATGTTATTGTTATTCAGTTGTTGGTTTATCATGTTATTTAGTTATCTTATGTTTGTAGTTATCTTGTTATTATTTTGTGCACATTGTTTATATACACGAGTACTCCTCTTTACACACACACACTCACTAGGTCGCTTTCTGACGACCCTAGATTCGCACGCCTAGATATTGGATGCTTTGTTTCTATTGTTCAGGTATTCGATGAGACTGTATGTTTCGCAAGGAGCTAGAGTCTCTCTATTGATTCTGGTATTCTCATCACTCTTGTCTTCCTGTTATTTCCATATTCTCGATATATCAGATTCAGTTGCTATTCCATTTCTTCATTTATATGATATCATGCATGGATGTTTATATGTGATATTGCAGTAATCATGTTCCATTATAGTTTCGATTTGTAGCTTGTACAGGTTACTTTAGGCTTAGCGCGTATACTTGAGGTATTTTCCTTGCGTATATGCGTCGCCGACTCTCGTCGCGACTCTGCTTCCGCGTATTTTGGGAAGCGGGGCGTGACAGGGTTTTCTTGATATCAGAACCAGGTTCAACATAAGAAGAGAACCTAGTTCTTACCGGTTATCTGAGACAAGTTATGTTTACACTGCAATATACATATACTATCCATATGATGATATTGACTCCATATGGAATTGATCGTCTTGCCTTTTGGAATCCATCTCTTGAATCTTTTGATTTTCCTAATTCCAACTCTTTTTCTAGAGTAATCTGGGTTCCATCTTGATTTTTATCCTATTTCCAATTCTATTTTCCTAATTTTACCTCCTGAGTTTGATTACTTCATTTTAAAGCCGGTAGCATAGATCAGAGCGCGCAGCGGAAGCGTGGTGAAGTCTTGATAGAGTGAGAAGTGGTGTGGAAGCTTCATCTTCTTCCTAATTAGATTTTTATCATTCCCCACTTTATTGAAATTTTGAGGACGAAATTTTTATTAAGGTGGATAGAATATAATATCCCCTATTTAATAATACCTTATTATTATTTATAAAAATTTACCTGATTATACCTATTATGTTATTATTATTAATTAATTTGATTTAGTATCATTATTAGTATTATTTTATTATTATTTCATGTACTAATATTGTAGTTGCCGCTAATTGATTATCATTGTTATTATTAAGGTTAATATGATTCTTGTTATTTCCTCTTTTAATCCTATATCCAAGTCCAAATCTCAAACCCATAACCTATTATTTATACCCACAACCCGAAACTCAACCCAATATATACCTCTCTCTCCCTTTATATAAACCCTCTTTAATTAACCCTAATTATCAATTCTCATCTTCACCTCCTCTCCAACCAGGCCGCCTCCCTCACCCCAGGCAGGCAACACCAAATCTGAGCCCCCACCTTCTTCCATCTCCCAAGTAATCGCACCATGCAGCACATCTCTATGCCGCAACAAATCAAAACCATCTTCCACTCATGGCCAAGCTTAGGCCGAATCCCCATGGCCCGGGCTTCCACCATGCTGCCGCAGCTCTCCTCTTTCTTCCGCCGGTGCGGACTATCTCTCCATGGACTCGTCCTCTACATTGACAACCCGAGCACCAACCTCCGCCATCTCCGCGATGCCTGTGCACCATCCCCATGCCCCATCAGCCGTCACCCCCTATGGTAACCGCTGTGCACAGATCCCCGCGTGTCCAAGGAGCCGCACACTGTCGATAACTCTTTCCCCCTCATGACACCACCTCTCTCCTTCATGTGTGCCATGCCCTCATCGCCACCCAAGCCATCAACCACCGACTTCTCTATACCCCTAGAGTTCTCTCCTCTCCGCCAATCATCGAGCATGGCACATTCTTCTCTACCGCGAGCTCCCTTGGTGCACCATGCCCGTACCACAGCCCCCACCTTTATCACCAATACCTCAGGCTCCTTCTCCACTCCGGCGCTTTCCGGCAACCTGAAATCCCCTTATGCATAGCCCTTCCATTGGCCAGATCTTCCCAGCCTCCTTCTTCTTCTTCATCTACTACCGCAACCTTGATTGATACATAATATCCTCAGTTTTGTGCATCCATGGGTTTCCCTCTGCCTCTTTCCCCCATTGGGGAGAGTTAGATCCCACTCTTTTGCTATGATTTCAGTAGAACAAAAGATCGAACACCTTGCAGACAAGGTCACTTCATTTTCTGTTTCCTCTTCTTTACCCAAGGATGAAAGTAGCAATAGCAGCAAAGAAGTATTGACGATTCCCTCAGCCGTGCCCTTCTCTCCTCTTGGCCGTGAGTCTCGCCTCTTGCGTGAGTTTTCATCATCTCTCCCTCTTTACAAATTTGAATGCATGGGAATGGTATACTTAATATATTAATTCAAGTGAGTTATTTTCATGTGTGGGAGAATCTTACTCCGAGCCATTTTTCGGCTCTCCGTGGATCACCGTGGATCACCGTCGGCAAGCGCGAACGCACCCACACCCTTCACGGCAAGATGCTCTATCCAACGACATCCTCCGTGGTCCCTGACACCTCTGTCAGAGCCCTTGTCAGAATGCCGCAAATCAGCTCGAGGTTAGTGCTACATTTATTTGTGTGGTGGAAAAATTGTAATAATATAAAAGTTTAATTAATGTGTAGGGGTATGTTGGTAAATATATATGCATGAATTATGTAGGTAGGGTAAAAGTGTAATAATGTGGAAGTTATGTTAATATGTGCATGAACTTACATAACGTTTGCATAGGTAGTGTTATAATTATTTGAAAGAGTATATATAAGTATACGTATTTATATTAATATGTGTTGATATTTAGATATGTATGCATGTATGTTGGTGTATGTGTATACTTGTATATGTAGTGTGTGGGTATACACGTATGTGTCGGTGTGCTCGGGAGTGTGTTAAGTGTTAATTATATTTATATGTATGTGTTGGTTGCGTGCTATAGTATTTCAGATCCATTCGGTGAGATCCGGACCAATTGTAGGAGACCCGGACCCGATTCGGATTCGTGCTCATTGTGGACCCGATGCACAGGAAATTTAAAGACCGATCCATGAGATGATTCGTAGATCATTACCAGTTCGTACAGTGAAGACCGGACAGCGATTCGGTTCCAAAACTGCGTCATTTCATGTGAGTGTTCGTTCTTGTATACCGTTGTCGGTATGCATTTAAATGTTGTTGTTATCATTTCATGTGACTTTCTATTATATTTTACCAGTATGATTACTTGTACCACTTCATGAGACACCCATGATTGCTCACTTTAATTACGTAGTTGATATGAGCTTGTATTAGCGTTATTTCATGTGTTGGTAGTTGTCGTTGTTGGCTTAGGCCTAGTTTTGATACACTTTAGACTGTGACTTGATTCGGCTCGGATCTTGAGGTTGATATAGCTTGTGTTTGAGATTAATAGTAGATTTTATGTATATTAGTTACTAGATTTGACATTCATGATTATCAATTTTACGGAGACCTTGGCATGACTATAATACTGCAACCTGACATCTAGTACTCCTGTACCCTGAACTCCTGTATCCCCTGTACTCATGTCCCATACACTATTACCCTATTAATAGCAGAGTCAGACCGACGACTGGAGGATCATGCCGCCTGGTGTCGCGATGACGAGGATGTATCCCACAATCGTTCTAGCGTCCGGCGGGCCCTGAATGGAACTAAGTGCCACAAGGAGCAAAGTGCCACACCACACACGTGGTGGGGGCCACCTCTAGAATCCGTTCCCCTCAGAGCAAAGTGCACATAGAGCAGAGTGCCACACCATACGCGTGGTGGGGGCCACCTCTTGAATCTGTGGGGGCCACCTCTTGAATATGTAGTGCTCCCTCCTACCTGTGCCGTCTAGTGTTAGGGTGATAAGCATTCTCAGTGCATATTAACATCCACACATACCTGTATGATGATAACGCCATGAGCATATGTTATTTGGTCTCTCCCCTATTCAAAAAATGGTACCCGCATATCGGAGTTCAGATGAGTTCTACTGAAAATGCGGGCTCCAGTGTGAACTGTTGGTGTTGTGGGACACCGGTGGGAAAGGGACAAGAATAACATAGGAATGTAACAACCAAATAGTAATAATATTAGGAACATGTGATATTTGGTCTCTCCTTTGTTCGGGTCTTAGTACTCACATATCAGGCCGAGTAAGTTCTGCCAGAGTGAGAACTCTAGTATGGACTATCAGTGATGTGAGGCGCTGGTAGGGAGGCGATTAAAATATTAAATGGTAGTGATTATTATTGAGTAACTTAAAATGCAACCCCTTTATATTCTCTAGTTATAGTGCTATGCTCTGAATTGATACCCTGCCTTATGACATATGTTGTACACATGACCAGATTATTTATCAGCCTAGTGACATATGCTTGGTTACACATCATGACATCAGTTATTTGTTTATAGTTATTTTACTTGTCTTTTATCTGCACGCTTATTCATGTTAGTGTTATTCAGTTGTTGGTTTATCATGTTATTTAGTTATCTTATATTTGCCGTTATCTTGTTATTATTTTGTGCACATTGTTTATATGCACGAGTACTCCTTTTTACACACACACTCACTCGGTCGCTTTCTGACGACCCTGGATTTGCACGTCCAGATATTGGACGCTTTATTTTTATTTTTCAAGTGTTCGATGAGACCGTATGTTTCGCGAGGAGCTAGAGTCTCTCTATTGATTCTGGTATTCTCATCTCTCTTATCTTCCTGTTATTTTCTTATTCTCGATATATTAATTCAGTTGCTATTCTATTTCTTCATTTATATGATATCCTGCATGGATGTATATATGTGATATTGTAGTAATCATGTTCCATTATAGTTTCGATTTGTAGCTTATTCAGATTACTTTAGGCTTAGCGCGTATACTTGAGGTATTTTCCTTGCGTATATGCGTCGCCGACTCTCGTCGTGACTCCGTTTCCACGCATTTTGGGAAGCGGGGCGTGACACCGGGAGTTGTGGGTGGCCGGGGAGGTGGCACCGGGGGTGGTTGCCGGCCAGTTCTGACCGAAGGGGGCACCAACGGAGATGGTGAGAGGCTAAGAAAAAGACTGTAGAGGGAAAAGAGAGAGAAATAGGAGAGAGGAGGGACTGATGAGAGAGATGGAGGACTGAGAGAGAGATAGATGAAAAGGAGATGAGGATTCGGCAGAGGGAAAGACGAAAGAAGAGAAGGGAGAAGAAGAAAGAAGACGAGGGAAGAAGGTGGTGGAAGATGGGTGGAGAGGAAAAGGCAGAAAGAAAAAAAAGAAATGAAACAGAAGTAAAGAAAAGGAAAAGAGAAAGAGAAAAAAGAGAAAAAGGAAGTATATATAAATAATAAAATAATAAATAGATGGGCCAAGTTCTGGGCTCGGGCTGGGCTCGGGGTCCACCAAATACGAGGCCGATATCAAATAATAACACAATAAATGTAGAACAAAGAAAAAATATGAGCAAAAAATAGGGTCACATATCTGGGTATGTACTCCGAGAACGAGGTGTTACAGTTAAGAACTTTGAAAAAAATCTACTTTTGTATTATGAAAAAATAAATCAAACACAAAACAATATGGTTAATCCAACAGAGATGTGTTATATCAAAAAAATTATTTTTAGTGAAAATATAAAGCTTTAAAGTTTACATTAGTCTGTAGTTTTTTAACAAATTTATCACATTACGCAACAACGTACTTAAAACTTATATGTTTTGAAATATATTTGTATATATCTCAAATATATTAAATAATTTTCCCCATTAATATTACAATTTTATATTATTAATGCATATTAGATATCTCAAACATTTTATTATTAACACATCAATGTCCACATTTTGGGTAAGTGTAAATGAGTTGTTATGGAGGCAATGTGGCATCCAACAAAAAATTTTTGTAGTAATTTTCTAGTTCGATTGAAAGGAGGTGCAACCTAAAATATTTTCAATCAAAATATATTAAATATATTTTTTAAAAACAATTGAACAAGATGTGAAGAAATATTTGATTTAAACCTTTTTCTAATAACTTTTACCATGATCCCATTGTTCCTTACCAATTCGAGATTATAAATACGACATTCAATGTAATATTGCAAATAAGATTTATATACATTTAAATTTTTTATTGACCACAAGTTAAGAGAAGTTAAGTATTTCTTTTCATTTTTTTTATCTTCTTAGTAAGTATTATCTTATTATCTTACATAAGATTTCAAGAGATCTTAAATTGATGTAAGATCCCATTTAATCATATGTTTTATATTTTGCCTATAGAAATTAAATACCATTACTATTTTACAATGACCTTAGAAACTATGCAAATATTTTATATGTGTTATGAAATCACCTAGAGGGGGGGGGGTGAATAGGTGATAAGGCTAATCTAATGAACTAAATGCGAAAATTAAAACTTAATTGCAACAACACTTAATGCAACCAACGAGTGTAGCCAAATTCCCAGTGAAGGGCTCTGGACTAACTCCTCTTGATTCCTCTGAATAAGAGTTGAGGCGCTATATGAAGCTTTCGTGGTTAAGCACAAATGAGACACACACAAACAAGCCAAGCATATAATAAATGAATGAGCAATATGAAATGATGCAAGGCACAAAGTAAAAGAGAGAGGGAGAGTTAGAGGGACAATCGATCAAACACAAACACAAGTAATTTGTTTCGAGGTTCGAGCCACTGCTTTACGTCCCCGCCTTCACACAGAAGGATTTCTAATCCACTAACTTGTCCACACAAGACTCCCACACAGGGAACCTCCACTGAGGATTTGGGGCAATACAACCGGGAGTTCACAACTCCTCTCTCCAACCAATGCAACCTCTCACAGAGGCAATGCACAACCAACTCAATCACCACCTCACACATGAGGGGTAGGCACTTAGCCAAACAACCACAATCCACCTCTTCACTAAGAGGGATACAAATCAAATACAAACTCTACCTCTCACTAGAGGGAGCAATACCCAATCTCAACCTCTCACTAGAGGGAGCTAACTACCACTTCCACAATCACCTCACCAAGAGGGATACCATAAATTTGAAAGGTTACAACTTAGTGATCAAAAGACCACAAACCAATTTCTTTTTCACAAAAATAATGATCCAATAGAGAGGATAGAATGATAAGCTCAAGTGTGGAAAGCAAAGAGTTTGAAAACAAAAACACAACGAAAAATACTTGGGAAAACAACTTGTATTTGATAGAAATGAAGAACAAAGCAAATATCACAAATCTATATTTTTCTTTGATTTTTCTAACTCTTGAAAATAAATAAAGAATGATCTTTTGAACACAAAAACTCTTTTGAAAACTTGTGTATAAACACTAGAGATGTAGGAAAATTTTCTTCTTAAAAGTCTTAACCAAAACCCCCTACAAATGGGATATTTATAAGTCCCATGAAAAACTAACCGTTGGGGCTGTTTTTCAGCCCTGGCGGCTAACGGTCGACCGACCATGGTCAAAAATTTGACCATTGAAGCCTTCCGGTCGAAAGCCTGGTCGACCGTGCCAATCCAGAGAGCAAATGCTCCCTGGCCGGTCGACCGCTCGGTCGACCGTGGCAAGCCTCACGATCGACCTTCCGGTCGACCGCCCCCACCCGAGAGTGGGGTACTTGCAGTCGGTCGACCGCTTGGTCGATTGGCCCAAGTGGCTGGCCAGTGTGCATATTTTGTGCACGTCGGTCGATCGATCCGGTCGACCGACTCTGGGTCCGATCGACCGGTCCGGTCGACTGCCAGAGCCTGGCAGGGCAATTTCAGGACTTTAAAACTGGGTTTTAATTTTAAAATAAAATCCCATAAAACTTCTAAAATTTCACAAAAATAAGTTCCAACAATATATTTGATATACAAACATGTGTGAAAAATTTCAACACATATTTCAAACTATTTGAACCATTTTTGTGTTATGAAAATTTTGCCGAAAACCAAAACTCGTATTTTCCGAAACTAGAAATTTTCAAATGGAAATTCGTTTTGTCCAAAACTCATCCAAATACAAAAACATGATATTGAAATAACTTCTAAAGTATGTTATATATGGATATAATCTAATATACATGAAAGGTTTATATATATATATATATATATATATATATATATCATTGTTTTAGACTTTTAAATCTGAAAATAAGTTTTTGTTAAAACACAAAACCTAAATACATGAATAGGTATATCAAACTAAGTTTGTTCAAGAATATAAAGCATACATGTATATAGATCAAATCTAATATACATTAAACCATGTAAACTTGTGAATCTATATATTCATGAAATCCAAGATCGGTTAAATTAAAAACCGAAAACCAAAACATGAAACGTGTGTGTGTTGTGAACTTGAGCATATCACACTATCTAATCTTTAACAATGGATCTAAACACTAAACTAAATAATGTACCGAAGTCTTCTTGACGAACTTTGTCTTCAAGTCGACTCGATCCAAACGAGATCCATCGAGCTTGACTCCAACGAGTGCTAGATATGGACTTTGATGCTCGGGCTCTTGAATCACCATGTGAAAGCTCCAAAACACCTTTGTTGAAGCTGTCACCTACTTATATCTTGGTTAAGTATCTGAAACTAAACATCACAAGATTATTAGTAAACTTATAACTACATGAGTTAATCATCATCAAAACTAGAGTGGAAGGCCTCTGGGCCAACAATCTCCCCCTTTTTGATGATGACAAAACTCATGGAGTTATTTATGCATGGATTAAAGTTAAGCTTCAAAGAAGCTCCCCCTTAACTCATGCATAGCAATAAACAATAAATATATGCAATGAATACTAAACATGAATATGCATGAACATGCATAAAACAATGAACATGCTCTTGATACCAAACTGCTAAACATGGATATGCATAAACATGCATAAAAATAATGAACATGTTCTTAAATAATTTTTCTTGATACCAATAAAACAAAACATACCGACAAAACAAAACATGTTCTCTTGATACCAATATCAACAAAAACACCAAAATATAAAACAAATAATCTTGATAACAATATGAAACAAAATTTGATATATAAACAAATAAACATGCATATAAACCATGCATATAAACTCAAATACTTCTCCCCCTTTTTGTCAATCATCAACAAAGGGGTCAAAGAAAGCAATATTCTCTCCCTTTTTGTCTAAAAACAAAAAGAATAACAATAAGGGGTAAAATCAAATCAAAACTTTCTTGATACCAATTGTAAGAAAAAATATATCAATCATGATATCAATAAAACTTACCAATTGAAAGTACATAAAATAAATGTTTTTAAGATAGATTTAAATATCAATTGATACCAATTGTATGTAAATATCAATTAAATACCAATTGTAAATAAATAAATCATTTTTCAACATGATACCAATTGAAGGTAAACCAATTGAAGGTAAACCAATTGAAGGTAATTTTTTCATTAAGAGCATATGATACCAAAAATAATCATTATATATATATATATATTTTAATCATTTTCCATCATAAAGCGTGGGAGTAAAATACGAAAGGTAAACAAAACCAATTGAAAAGTTCAAATATGAATTTTCTCCCTCTTTATGAAATACCAAACAAAATGATGCATAAGCTTGTATAAAATACTAATTGAAACATAATCAATTGACATATAATAGTCATTAAAGAAATCAAGCTTAGCTAACTAAAATTTGTGCTAAAAAATATAGAGATATAGTAAGCACAAATAAAGCATATATATATGCATGAAAAATAGAATACCAATCGAAATTGATACTGTTTGAAGTGTAAGCATACGTATATAGTAACATATATGAGTATACAAAAAGAATGTCAATATTAATACCAATTGAAAGAATCCAATGATACCAATTAAAAACATAATAAGTTCAAGTGTATAACTCATACTTCCTACCACTCATTTCATGCACATGTTTAAAATGATTTTCAATAATGAACATACAAAGCATGGTCGCCCAACCAACCGCCCTTGAAATGGGTAGGGTTTTCAAAAATAGGTTTGAAAATATAGTTTGTTTGAAAAACTTCTACCATAATGAAGAATACGAACTAGTTTAATGAAAAACTTGTAAACTAGTACGAAATCCTTCAAGTAAGGAATAAAACAAAAATATATTCCATAAAACACATGTAAATCACATGATCACCAACACTCAATATCTATGAAACATATATCATACTTATGAAAACAAAATCATGAGAAAACACGAATGATGTGAGTGTATAATGGAAATAGGCAATCAAGCTCAATAAGAAATTCCTTAACAACATGAAAATCATCAAAACTATTAAAACTAGAATTCCTTCAAGATATATGTATGTCTTGTACAACTACCGTATAAATACATATTCAAATATAAACGAGTCCACAAATATATGCATGAAGGCAAATGGCTCAAGGATGTATATGTATAGCTAATAGTTTAGACAAAATAGACATATACATGAAGTTAAACATTCTTATAAAAAACATGTACAAAATGGGAATACAAGTCAAATGTATGAATCATCAAAACTAGACTATACTAGTACATCTAATAAGTACAAATGAGCACTCAAGTACAAACATATAAAAGTCTATTTGTGGCTCACAAGTTGTACAAGTATATATCTAAGTTTTAATGAAAACTAACATCTAAACATGTAATCAAAATATGAAGCATAGAAATCAAAATAAAAATCATAAACATACATATGATCATTATGAAAAATGCCCATGGATTAGAGCTATGATATACATGATAGCTAAACCAAATATGAGAACACAAAGGTATAAATTCATATCAAATATGGGTGTCTCAAATACTAATCATGCATGTCATAGGACTAAAAATCATGGCATTTATCATACTAATCATGAAACAACAAAGCATGCTAAAAATGAATAAGCTACTAGCATGTAAACATAATGAAGAGTAAGTGATAGTTACCAAAACCTAGAAGGCAACTCTCCGTGTCTCCAAAACAAGGAGGTTTTACCACCAAACTCTCCTTGAAAGTGATGCATCCAAATAGTCGTCTTTAAGCTCGGAACGCATCCACCTCAAGGCACCATTACTCTCACGTCATGCGAGAGCCCACACCTACATCAAATACAATAGGGGTGGTCTTTGGTACCCACACTCTTTTGGGTCCATGGGGGTTAGTTCCTTTCCTAACCCAAACAAATTTAGTTGCTAAATTTACATCATGTATCTTATCATAGCAAAATTTAGCAAGGTGGCCCTTACGTCCACAATGTATACAAGTATACACATGAGCATACATCGTGTTATGGGAGTGAACGTGGGAAGCATGTGTATGCTGTGGATGGTGTGCATGCAAGGATGAAACTTATTTCTTTCGAAACAAAGATTCCAAACGTGTATGGTTCTTGACATAATGGCTCAAAGTGAAACCCAAACAATCAACACTTTTCTTCAAAACATTTATATCATTTTTAATATTAGAAGATAAAGTGCAGCATGCGATAGATGTGCTAGAAGATGAAGCTACACTAGCATGGCAAACATGTGTGTCTAAATCCTTTTTCAACGAAATGTTTTCTTTAAACATCAAATCCAAATCCTTTGAAATAGAAGCAATTTTATTTTTCAAAGAAACATTTTCTTTTAAAATAAAGTCAAGTTTTGAAGACAAGTTTTCATTTTTCTTCAAAATATCATTACACTCATTTCTATTTTTCAAAATATCATTTTCTTTTAGGGCAAGTTCAAGTTTAGATTTCAATGAATCCCTTTCATTAGAAATCTCTACCTTCTCTTGCAAAATCAAATCTAGTTTTGAACACAAATCCTTATTTTCTTTGTTAAGTTCAAAACTCTTCTTTTTTAAAGATTATATTTTTAAAGCAATTTTTCACAAACAATTGATAGTTCTTCATTCAAAGCATTAGCATCAATATGATCATTACTTGAAGAACTAGCATCATCATCATCTAATTGAGATTCCGAATATACCTCAAGGGAGTCATTCCCTTAGACCATGTAGCATGCAACGTCAGATTCTCCACTAGATTCATCTTCCATTTGGATTGGCAATTGAAGCTTGGACGAGGTCAACGTGTTCTACACTGCTAAGGAAGAATCACAGTTAGAAACTAAGCACAAGTATTCTTTGTTAAGCGTGCTTCTAAGTGCCTCAAGGGCTTGTGCATTGGCCTCTATATGCTTGCTATCATTAGAATAGGATTTCTTGGTAATAGAAAGGTAAACATGCAAGCCTAGGGTTTTTAAATATATGAACATCCTAAATTTTTACATGTCATTGTTGGAGACATCAAACATGGGAGGTGTCAAGCAATCCATGAGTGTGTGTAAACAATATACGTGTGCAAATGCAAACGATAGATTAGCAAAATTAAGATCACACTCCTAGGTGGTTAAACCTAATATCAGGAGCGTAGGCTCTGATACCAATTGAAATCGTCTAGAGGGGGTTGAATAGGTGATAAGGCTAATCTAATGAACTAAATACAAAAATTAAAACTTAATTGCAATAACACTTAATGCAACCAACGAGTGTAGCCAAATTTTCGGTGAAGGGCTCTGGACTAACTCCTCTTGATTCCTCTGAATAAGAGTTAAGGCGCTATATGAAGCTCTCGTGGTTAAGCACAAGTGAGGCACACACAAACAAGCCAAGCATATAATAAATGAATGAGCAATATGAAATGATGCAAGGCACAAAGTAAAAGAGAGAGAGAGTTAGAGAGACATTGGATCAAACACAAACACAAGTAATTTGTTTCAAGGTTCAAGCCACTGCTCTACGTCCCCGCCTTCACACAGAAGAATTTCCAATCCACTAACTTGTCCACACAGGACTCCTATACAGGGAACCTCCACTAAGAATTTGGGGCAGTACAACTGAAAGTTCACAACTCCTCTCTCCAACCAATACAATCTCTAACAGAGGCAATGCACAACAAACTCAATTACCACCTCACACACGAGGGGTAGGCACTTAGCCAAACAACCACAATCCACCTCTTCACTAAGAGGGATACAAATCAAACACAAACTCCACCTCTCACTAGAGGGAGCAATACCCAATCTCAACCTCTCACTAGAGGGAGCTAACTACCACTTCCCCAATCACCTCACCAAGAGAGGGATACCACAAATTGGAAAGGTTATAACTTAGTGATTAAAAGACCACAAACCAATTTCTTTTCCACAAAAACAATGATCCTATAGAGAGGATAGAATGATAAGCTCAAGTGTGAAAAACAAAGAGTTTGAAAACAAAAACACAAAGAAAAATACTTGAGAAAATAACTTGTATTTGATAGAAATGAAGAACAAAGCAAATATCCCAAATCTATATTTTTCTTTAATTTTTTTAACTCTTGAAAATAAATAAAGAATGATCTTTTGAATACAAAAACTCTTTTAAAAACTTGTGTATAAATACTAGAGAAGTAGGAAAATTTTCTTCTTAAAAGTCTTAACCAAAACCCCCTACAAATGGGGTATTTATAAGCCCCATGAAAAACTAGCCGTTGGGGCTGTTTTTTAGCCCTGGTGGCTGACGGTCAACCGGCCCGGTCGACCGCCAACGATCAAAAATTTGACCGTTGGAGCCTCTGGTCGACCGTGCCAATCCAGAGAGCAAATGCTCTCTTGCCGGTCGACCGCTCGGTCGACCGTGGCAAGCCTCATGATCGACCGTCCGGTCGACCGCCCCCACCCGAGAGTGGGGTACTTGCAATCGGTCGACCGACCCAAGTGGCTGGCCAGCATGCACGTTTTGTGCAGGTCAGTCGACCGGTCCGGTCGACCTCCAAAGCCTAGCAGGGCAATTTCAGGACTTTAAAACTGGGTTTTAATTTTAAAATAAAATCTCATAAAACTTCTAAAATTTCACAAAAATAAGTTCCAACATTATATTTGATATACAAATATGTGTGAAAAATTTCAACACATATTTCAAACTATTTGAACCATTTTTGTGTTATGAAAATTTTGCCAAAAACCAAAACTCATATTTTCCGAAACTAGAATTTTTCAAATGAAAATTTGTTTTGTCCAAAACTCATCCAAATACAAAAATATGATATTGAAACAACTTTTAAAGTATGTTGTATATGGATATAATCTAATATACATGAAAGATATATATATCATTGTTTTTGACTTTTAAATCCGAAAATAAGATTTTGTTAAAACACAAAACCAAAATACATAAAATAGGCATATCAAACTAAGTTTGTTCAAGAATATAAAGCATACATGTATATAAATCAAATCTAATATACATTAAACCATGTAAACTTATTTTGAATCTATCTATTCATGAAAACCAAGATCGGTTAAACTAAAACCGAAAACCAAAACATGAAACGTGTGTATGTTGTGAACTTGAGCATATCACACTATCTAATCTTTAACAATGGATCTAAACACTAAACTAAATAGTGTACCGAAGTCTTCTTTACGAACTCCATCTTCAAGTCGACTCGATCCACCGAGCTTGACTCTAACGAATGCTAGATATGGTCTTTGATGCTCGGGCTCTTGAATCATCAGTTTGATAATGTGCATTGTTTACTTGTTTTTACTTGTTTTTATATCAAAATGCTCAAAAGAGGTATCAAAATTATATATTCTTTGATCCTCTTAATACATCATGTAGCACCTTTTATTCTTTCTTATAAATTTATTTTTAATATGGTCTCTTTTAGAATAGTTGTATACGTAACTTCTAATAAGGGTGCAGTCAAATAACTATAGAGCGGATAATGATTTATTGAGATTATATGAGTTTTTTTCTTAATAGTAAGAATTAAGATAAAAATATTGTCACTCTTTAACCTGTCTTAGTTAGATAAGAATTTGAGTACATATGAATTAGAGATTAAAAGTAAAAAATTAAAATGTGTGACTAAAAATATGAAGAGAATGAGTAATATTCATATATTTAATTGATACACTGAATGGAGGTAATCACCATAATTATAGTGGGCTCTCTCTCTCTCTCTCTTCTCATGAGTTTTTTTCATTTTGGATTTTTCACGTAAATATATATGTTTGTATTTGCTTTTCTGAGATCTGCTTTATCCACTCCATAATTTTGGTGCGTGGATAACTTTCATAAAAAATTAGACATAGAACTTACAAAAAGTATTATCATAGAATAAATGATTTTATTTTAATAGAAGTATGTGTAGTTCACTTTATGCTTTATTTTAAATATATTTTGATATATAATGTTATCAAAATTAGGTCGTGACAGGACTTGAATGTGAAACCCCCCACAACCCTCTCTCATACTTTTATCAATGAGCAAGGCCTCATTAATGTGTTAATACCATTTATTACTATTAGTTGTGGTACATTCAGTTAGGATACGAAGTGGATATTAGTTTTACCTGTATATATTTATTTTACTTTAATAGAGGTGATAGGAATATGAATATTCTAACTCGAAATTCTTATTAATCAGTTAGAATTTTAAAAAAATCTGCTTCTGTGTTAGAAAAATGAATCAGATAAAAAAGTATAGGTTAACCCAACAAAGAAGATGGATTATATCAAAAAATGATTTTTAGTGGAAAAATAAGGTCTAAAAGTTTACACCAGCCTTAAATTTTTTAACAAATTTATCACATTATGCAATAACATGTTTAAAACTTAAATGCTTTTACATATATTTGAATATATTGGATATCATAAAAAATTTCTTATTAATATTACAATATCTATATTATCAATACGTATCAGATATCTCAAATATTTTATTATTAACACATCAATGTCTACATTTTGGATAAGTACAAATGAGTTGTTGTGGATCTAATGTGGCATCCAACAAAATAGTTTTGTAGTTATTATCAAGTTAGATTGGAAAAAAGTGCAATCTAAAATATTTTCAACCAAAATATGTTTAATATATATATATTTAAAATAATA
Source organism: Agave tequilana (assembly GCA_038442645.1). Taxonomy (NCBI): domain Eukaryota; kingdom Viridiplantae; phylum Streptophyta; class Magnoliopsida; order Asparagales; family Asparagaceae; genus Agave; species Agave tequilana. The sequence continues at coordinate 54,378 of JAVJIF010030108.1, forward strand.
CAAACAAGATGGGAAGAAATATTTGATTCAAAAAATTTTCTAATAACTTTTTTCATGATCCTGAGTATTCCTTACCGATTAGAGATTATAAATATTATATTCAATGTAATATTGTAAATAAGATTTATATGTATTTAAATTTTCTACGAACTACACGAGTCAAGAGGAGTACCAGATGTTGAAGTCATAAAATTTATATTAAATGTTATGAAGGTTAATAATTCAAAAACTACTATGAGTTTTGACTATTCTCCTATGCAACGACCAACTTAGCGAAGTAAAAAATTTTGAATTTTCAAGAAATAGTATTATGAATTGAAATTCTTAACATATATAAAATTGTGTAAGTTGATCATGCTTGACAGCAACATTCATAAAACATGAAACTTTATTTTTCTCTTGTTATGATCCCATTAAAATTTAATATTATTATTAATAAGATATTAATATTTGATTCTAAAAATTATTCATTTGCTTATATTAATAGCTTTCTTTAACATTATTTATTATTAGATTTTCAATATATTTAATTAATATTTTACATAAATTAAATTTAAAAAATAAATAAAAGCCAACAGTGAAGTGGTACCTAAATGATATTTACTTTAATTATATTTCTTATGTATAAGTTTCTAAATATAGTACTAGTAGTATTTATATATTAATTATGTACTAGTTTCTATATATTACTAGTAGTACTTAAGAATATTATTGAAAAATAAATTAAGTTTGATGCGTCTATCTTATAGGAAAATAAAATTAAATTGAAAAGTGTCATGTTATCAACACTTGTAAATTTATTTCAATTTTCAATCATAGCTTTTTAAAATGATAAATTATTCCACCATTATTTGATCAAGCATTCTTTTGTTAATAGAAGTAGGGACGAATAAGCTAATAGATGTAGAATATAAATAGTATTATTTACCTGACAGTAACATGATGCACAATGGACATGCTATCCCTCTCCTATATCCCATTAGTGGTAAGATTTTGTTTATTTTGATCGTATTGAAATACTTCATTAGAAGTATAAATTTTAATAAATAATTTATGTTGTTTTTGAATATTACTTGTTTATTGTTATATATTGTTACTTCATGTTCGGTAAGATTTCAAGAGATCTCAATTTAAAATATACTTTTTTTTCAAATTAATTATATATCATACAAATTAATTATATACGATTACTTCATTATAGAGTTTTAAGAATTAAAATATGCGACTTATAAGGGAGTGGCAATAGTACTTTTTAAGCTTGTGCATTTTTATAATCTTCAATATTATTTCTTGTTTCTAAAGGGACTTATAAAATGAATTATCAAAGTATCGACGGTTTGAATTTTATTAGAAGTTTGTGTAATTCACTTTATTCTTTGTTTTAAATATATTCTGATATTTTAATCTTATTGAATTCATATAATATTATTAAAATTAGATCATAGCAGGATTTGAATGTGAAATCTCCCACAACCCTCTTCCATACTTTTATCAGCGAGTAAGGCCTCATTTATTTGTTAATGTCATTTATTACTATTAGTTGTGGTACATTTGTTAGGTTATGGAGCGGATATAAGTTTTACATGTATATACTTGTTTTACTTTAATAGAGAATGACTGGAACATGAACATTCTAACTGGAAACTCTTATTAATCAATTAAATTTTTTAAAAAAACTACTTTTGTATTAGAAAAAAATTAATTAGATATAAAAGAATATGATTAATCTAACAGAGAAGATGTGTTATTTCAAATAAATTACTTTCAGAGAAAATATAAAGTTTAATAATTTACACTAGGCTGTAGTTTTTTAAAAAAATTATCACATTATGCAATAACCTGTTTAAAACTTATATGCTTTTAGATATATTTAGTATATCTCGAATATCTAAAATAATTTTTCCTATCAATATGAAAATATCTATATTATTAATGCATATCAGATATCTCAAATATTTTATTATTAACAAACCAATGCATTTTGGGTAAGTACAAATGAATTGTTGTGGAGGTAATATGGCATTAAACAAAATATTTTTGTAGTAATTAGCTAGTTAGATTGAAAAAAATGCAACCTAAAATATTTTCGACCAAAATATATTTAATATATTTTCTTTAAAATAATAGAAACAAGATGGGAAGAAATATTTGATTCAAAACTTTTTCTAATAACTCTTTTCATGATCCCAGCTGTCTTTTACTAGCTAGATATTATAAATATTGTATTCAATATAATATTTCAAATAAGATTTATTTGCATTTAAATTTTCTACGAACCACATGAGTTGAGAGGTGGACCAGATGTTGACGTCATATAATTTATATAAAATTATGTGGGGGTTAATAATTGAAAAACTATCATAAACTTTAACTAGTCTCCTATGCTACGACCAACCAGTGAAGTAAAAAAATAGAATGAAGTTCTAAATTTTCAAAAAATTGTATAATGAATTGATATTCTTAACATACTGAAAATTACGTAATGTAATTTTGTTTGTTTGAAAATAGCATTCATAAAATATGAAACTTTATTTTTCTCTTATTACGATCCAATTAAAAGTTAGTATTATTATTAATCAAAAATTAATCTTTGATTATAAAAATTATTCACTCTCTTACATTAATAACTTTGTTAAAAGTTATTTATTATTAGACCTTTTAGTATATTTAATTAATATTTTGCACAAATTAAATTTAAAATAAATAAATAAAGGCCAACAGTGAAGTAGTACAAAAATAATAATTACTTTAATTATATATTTTTATGTATAAGTTTCTGCATATAATTCTTATAGTATTTATATATTTGTGATGTATAAGTTTTAATATATAGTACCAGTAGTATTTTAGAATATTATTGAAAAATAAATTAAGTTTGAGATGTTGGGAATCCATGCAACAGAGAAGATGGCCACTAGAGAATAGCCAATCAATCACATGAACAATTTAAATAAAAAAGAGAGAGAGAACACAAGATTTAACGAGGTTCGACAATTTGCCTACGTCCTCAGGACAAAAGGAGAGAGTTCTCATTGAATTAGTCAATTATAGCTTACAAACACTACCCCTCCTTATATAGCCAAAGAAATCACAAAGAAAAAGAAACTAAAAACACCTAATTCAGATCAAAAATGAATTGAGAATCATATTTAAAAACTGGGCCGCTGCAGCTGTATTAATCGACTAGGCCAATACCCTACTTGACTAATTGCTTCTATTAGTCGACTAGGCATTTGGCCTAGTTGACTAGTTTGTAATGAAACAGATTTTTCAACTCTCTATTTGTAACATTAGTCAACTAGGCCATTGCCCTAGTCGACTAGTCTTGGTTCCTCCTGTGCAATCCAACTTTGCTATAACCGACACACTCCGTATTCGACAACATTGATTACATCGATCTTTGGTTGATCTTCAACAGAGTTTAAAAAATTCTATCAATAAGATTTTACCCTCTCTCCTTACAATTCTCCACCTCGGCGAAGAGTTCTCAAATCTGAGCCAACACAAAATAGCACCATATCGACTCCAATTGGCTACACCATTGTGGTTGCCTACGTACCTATGCCCAACAGGATCAAGCCACATGTAGTTCATCCAAACGAGCTCCATTGAGCTCACATAACTAGAAGGATATGGAGTAAATCTTTGTAATTGCAAATTTCACTCCCGAAATAACCTTTGTAAGCATATCAGCAAGATTCTGCTTCGTGTGAATTTTTTAAAACTCAATGTCTGTTGGCCCAAGAGGTTACACTCTCCATTTGTTTAGAGTTTTGATGATAACAAAACAAATAAGAGTTATTTGGTACTAATTAGTTTGTTCAAGATAAGTTTCAGGTTAGTACCATATTTGGAGACCATTGCTAGCTTTTGCAAGACTTTCTAGGTTCGTGAAACAATTAAGGCATATAGCACTACAAGGAAGGAACATAGAAGAGAAGGCTCTAGCAAGACATTGCATGGCTCAAGACTTCAAGTTGATCAAGATATTTCATTAGAATTGTTTCTAGTTTTTGTAGTTTTGTTAAAGAATAGTGAATAGGTTTGAAGCTCTATCACACACGTTTTTGCGCACATCTTATTTCCAATAATATTACCTATAATATGTACAAAATATTTTTGTATACAATCATCAGTGTACGAACTCATTTTTATATTTTATATCTATCTCTATTCAAAACTTTTTTTGTTAAAAATCAATTTCTCTTCAAAATTGTGTTTCAGTTTTGATTTTTGACCTGAGCCGGCCGATCGACCGGTCGACTGTTTATGTGTCAGGTCAAGCCAGTCGGCCGTGCCAGTCGACCGCAGCTCTGGCAGCAGGTGCGTATCCGTGTGCATGTTTTGCAGTCGACCGAGCGGTCGACCGGACCATGCCTGACTGACAAACCTTTGCTCTCTGTATTTTTCGGTCGACCGGGCGGTCGATCGAGAGCCGGCAACGACTCTTATTTTTGAACTACGGTCGACCGACCGGTCGACCGAGAGAGCCGTTTGAACAGTAACGGCTATAATTTTAAACATGTTTTATTTTGTCTTTTTCTCTCTAAAAAGTGTTTATATGATATTTGTTGACCCTAATACTTCCTGATTATCATTAAGAGGGTTTTATCTTTAATCCCTATCCCTCTACTATAAATAGGGGTGTTTGGGGAGAGGTTTAATACCAGAAAAATTTGCAAAAATTTCACAAGTTTTAGGCATTCAAAAAGCTTTGTTTCTTGGTTTTTGTGCTGAAAATCTCTCTCATTTTCTGAAGTGTTTTCAATACTCTCTGATTTTATTTTCTTCTTCCACTTACAAACAAGAGCTTCAAATCCTACTCATTGTTCTCTAAGGACCTTGTAAGGGAAGAGAATTTTTCAAGAGAGAGTTTGTGGTCTTTTGACTACTAAGAGATTACTTGTACTTGAGATTGTGGAGTTGGGTACTCCGTTGTATTTGTAACATCTTTGTGAAGTGATAGTAGTTAGAAATCCTTCTGGGGAAGGCGGGGACGTAGAGCTGGGTGCTCGAACCTCGGAAAAATTCTCAGTGTTTGCGTTTGGTTTACCTGCTCTTGCTTCTTGCTTTACTTTCATTGCTTTTACTTCTTGCTCTCTACTTGCATTGCAATATTCATTTGTTTCATATTGTCAATCAAAGTCCCATACAACAAGGTTGCATTGTGCACCTCCAACTCATATCTAGAGGAATCACGAGGAAGGAGTTCAGAACCCTTCACATGGCATTCAGTTTCTAGTCTTGTTTTGGGTGATTGTTGCATCATATTTTTAATTGTGCATTTGATTAGCATTATCACCTATTCACCCCCCCTCTAGGTGATTTTCAATTGGTATCAGAGCTTGGACTCTAGGTTTGGCTTAACATCCTTAGAGAGATCCTTAAAATTTGCTAATCAACATTTGCATTCCATCATTCATACACTAGTAAACATGGCCGATAACATCAAAACCCCTCCTAAATTTGATGGACTTAATTTCCCTATTTGAAAGGTTAGGATAACCATCTTCTTGCAATCTTTAGGTAGCCTAGTAGCTAAATCCTTGACCAAACCCTATGTAGTACCTGATAGTGATGAAAGCACATGGATCGAATTTACCTTTAGAGAATATGAGGCTAACTCCAAGGCCCAAAATTCCCTTCTAACCGCCTTGAATGAGGATGACCTTACACGTGTTATTCATTGCCAATCCGCCTATGAGATTTGGCAACACTTATTGGTCACACACGAGGGGACTTCACAAGTCAAGAGAGCTAAGATAGATCTCTTGAGGTCCCAATATGAATCTTTTAAAATAATTGATGATGAATCTATTGATTGCATGATTACAAGGTTTACTAAAATCACTAATGCTCTTTCCTCCTTAGATGATGATATTTCCAATGACCAAAAGGTGCGAAAAGTGATTCGGGCTCTTCCTACATCATGGGAGATAAAGGCCACCACCTTGAAAGAATTGAACGACAAGAACGAAATGGACCTCATTAGTCTCATCGACAACTTGAAAACTCATGAGATGGAAAAGAAGGCAAGAGAAGATGCCGCCCCTCAAAAGAAGAAATCCATAGCTTTCAAGTCTTCTTCCACTCTTGATGACGATGAAGAAGATGAAGAAGAAGATGAGGAGCTCTCCCTCCTTATGCCAAACGTGAAGAGAATGTACCAGAGGAACAAGCTCAACCTTAGAAGGAAGTTTAAAGGTAAAGAGGAGAGAAGAATCATTTGCTATAATTGCCGAAAGCCCGGACATATCATGGCGGATTGCCCGGAGTTTAAGAAGAAAGTGACTACCTCCTTCAAGCCAAAGAAGCCCGTCAAAAAGAAAGCCTACAAAGCCACATGGGATTTGAAAAACGAATCCGAAGAAGAGGTGGATACGGCGAACATGTGTTTCATGGCAAACACACCAAAGGTAACACCACAACCTCTTGATGAAGAAGATGAATTAAGTAAAGAAGTTCTTGTGCATGCTTTTGTTGAACTTTCAAAAACCTATGATAATAAAAAGATTGAATGCTCAAAATTGGAAAAAGAAGTTGCTTTTCTTAAAAATCAACTTGCTATTGTTTCTAGAGAAAAAGATGAAATTTCTTCCAATCTCATTTCTACTCAAAATGAATTTAGTGCTTACAAAGTTGCTTGTAAAGCAAAACTTCCTAAGATTGATGAAAAAAAATTTCTTCTTTAAAAACTAGAATTGTTGATTTTGAAAAAGTTTTGAAGGATTGTGCTTTTAACTCTAAGAAACTTGAAGAAATGTTTTCTAAAAAGCACACTTCTTATGCTAAAGATTCTCATGTTAAGATTCCTCATGCTCACACTTCACACAACTCTCATGCTCACACTACTCACAACACTCATGTTAAATCCTCTCATGCTCACAATTTACATGCTCACAAGTCACACACTCACTATGCTTTTAAATATGGTAGAGTGTATAGATGTACTTATTGTGGTAAAAATGGACATTTAGCTAAGTTTTGTTATGACCAAGTAAATAGATCAAGTAATCTTATTTGAGTTCATGGCGCTAAACCTTTAGGACCCAAGAAAATGTGGGTACAAAAATCAAGTCCAAAATTATTTGATATAGGTACACACCAAGGCTCCAAGACGTAAGGAGCGGTGGTACCTTGATAGTGGTTGTTCAAGACACATGACATGAGACATCAATAATTTTATAACCCTATCAAGGTACATGGAAGGTGGCACCGTCACCTTCGGGGATGACTCCGAAGGCACTATCATTAGTATAGGTAACATTCAAATTGGTGCATCTCCTATTATAGAAAATGTTGTTCTTGTTGATGGTTTGAAACATAATTTGCGTAGCATTAGTCAACTTTGTGACCGTGGACTTAAAGTTGTTTTTGATAATTCTTCTTGCAAGATTTTTGATTGTAAAACCAATGATTGTATTCTCACTGGTTTTCATGATAATAATGTTTATATCATTGACATGCTTAATTTAGATTGTTCTACTAAATGCTTAAATGCTTTTGATGAAAATTCTTAGCTTTGGCATAGAAGATTAGGACATGCATCTTTTAACCATCTTTCTAGGATTATTTCTAAGGAATTGGTGAAGGGTATTCCTTCCTTGAAGTTTGAGAAAGACCGCATTTGTGGTGCGTGCCAACTTGGGAAACAAACCAAGTCTTCCTTCAAACCAATCAAGGATATCATGTCAACTAGGCCATTAGAATTAATTCATATGGATCTTTTTGGACCAACTAAAACTAAGAGCTTATATGGTAGTAGATTTGCATTTGTTTTAGTTGATGATTTCTCCCGTTTCACTTGGGTTTTCTTTTTGGAACATAAAGATCAAACTTTTTCTCATTTCAAAATTTTTTGAAAACGAGTTGAAAAAGAAAAAGGTTTTTCGATTTTGAAAATAAGGAGTGATAGAGGTGGTGAGTTTGTTAACCAACTCTTCATGACTTATTATGATGAAAAGGGAATCAAGCATGAAATATCATGTCCTAGAACTCCACAACAAAATGGAGTTGTAGAAAGGAAAAATAGAACACTTCAAGAGATGGCTAGGACCATGATTAGTGAATATGACCTCCCTCAATATCTATGGGCCGAGGCCGTAAACACCGCATGCTATATTTTAAATCGTATTTATTTGTGTAAGAATTCCTCCAAAACTTCTTTCGAAATGTATCATTCTAGAAAACCAAATGTTGCATATTTTAAAGTTTTTGGATGCAAGTGTTTTGTTTTGAATACTAAAGATATCTTGGGAAAATTTGATGCTAAGGCTTATGAGGCTATCTTTGTTGGATATTCTATAACTAGTAAAGGTTATAGAGTATTCAATAGATCCTCTCTTACCATTGAAGAATCCATGCATGTTAAATTTGAAGAATCTAATGTGGTTATTGAGAATGTTGTAGAGATTGACCCATTAGGTGAAGACATGGAGAGACTATCCTTGAAGGACTCACCCGCTCAAGAAGAAAAGCTAGAACCCATTGGTGATGTTCAAGAGGATAAAGAGGAAAGCTCCAACCGCTTCCTAAAGATTGGAGATTCGCTACAAATCATCCCAAGGAACTCATCATAGGTGATGTCTCTAAAGGGGTAACAACTTGCTCCAAACTCTATGACTTATATGGTAACTTTGCATTCATTTCTCATTTTGAACCCAAAAGCATCCTCGAAGCCGAGGCGGACTCATATTGGTTGCTAGCCATGCAAGAGGAACTCAATCAATTTGAGCGCAACCAAGTTTGGCACCTTGTTCCTAGGCCCCACGATAGACCAATAATTGCTACTAAGTGGATCTTTAGAAACAAGATGGATGAGTCCGGAAATGTCATTAGGAATAAAGCTAGGTTAGTGGCCCAATGTTACACTCAAGTTGAGGGAATTGACTTTGAGGAGACCTTTGCACCCGTAGCACGGCTTGAAGCCATACAGATGACACTAGCTTTTGCATCTTTTAAAAATTTTAAACTTTTTCAAATGGATGTGAAAAGTGCGTTTTTGAATGATTTTATAAATGAAGAAGTTTATGTTGAACAACCTCCCGGTTTTGTTGATAATGTTCATCCTAATTTTATTTTTAAACTTGATAAAGCTTTGTATGGATTGAAACAAGCTCCAAGAGCTTGGTATGAAAGGCTTTCTAGTTTTCACATCTCAAATGATTTTGTTAAAGGCAAAGTAGACACAACTCTTTTCACTAAGCATGTTGATAATGACATTTTGATTGTGCAAATTTATGTAGATGATATAATTTTTGGTTCTACTAATGAGTTTTTATGCAAAGAGTTTGAAAAGGTTATGCAATGTAAGTTTGAAATGTCTTCCATGGGTGAATTGAATTTCTTTCTTGGACTCCAAATCAAGCAATTGCAAGATGGGAACTTTATATGTCAAGCCAAATATGCAAAGGAGCTCGTAAAGAAGTTTGGACTTGAAGACTCAAAAGTTTGCAACACTCCCATGGCAACTACAACCAAGCTTGATAAGGATGACCAAGGTAAAACTGTTGATATTAAATTGTATAGAAGCATGATAGGTAGTCTTTTGTATTTGACGGCAAGTAGGCCGGACATCATGTTTAATGTATGTCTTTGTGCTAGGTTTCAATCGTGTCCTAAAGAGTCTCATCTTATTGCGGTAAAACGTATTATTCATTATATTAAGGGCACTATTGGAATGGGTCTTTGGTATCTGAAAATCGGAGATTTCTCAATGACGAGTTATTCGGATGCCGACTATGCGGGTTGTAGAGTAGATAGAAAGAGTATTAGTGGGACATGTCAATTTCTTGGTAATTGTTTTATTTCATGGTCCTCTAGGAAACAAAATTCCGTAACTCTCTCAACCGCCGAGGCGGAGTATGTTGTCGCGGGGGCTTGTTGTGCACAAGTCCTTTGGATGAAACATACTCTCCTTGATTATGATTTGCATTATAACAATATAAAAATATTTTGTGATAATACTAGTACTATACACATGACTAAGAATGCAAATCAACATAGTAAGACCAAGCACATTGAGATTAGATATCACTTTCTTAGAGATCATTTTGAGAAAGGAGATATAGATATTGATTATGTTTCTACGGATTTACAACTTGTTGATATTTTCACTAAACCACTTGATTTTGCTAGATTTTCATTCATTTGTGGTGAACTTAATGTTTGTGTTATTGAATAAAAATGTTTTCTTATCCCTTTTTGATGTATGACAAAAAGGGGGAGAATGAGTCATGTATGGAAATATGAGTTCATATGGTTTTGGTTCCATATGAGTTTATATATGTTTTTTTTTCTTTTTGATGTGTTTTCTATTGTTTTCTATGAATTCTTGTTTTATGAATTTCTCGTGTTTTATGCTTACATTGTTTTTCTTTGTTTCAATATGGCATAATTTGAGGGGAAGCTTACTCCTCCCCTTTATTTTTGTTAATAGCCTATTTGTTTTGTCATCATCAAAAAGGGGGAGATTGTTGGCCCAAGAGGTTACACTCTCCATTTGTTTAGAGTTTTGATGATAACAAAACAAATAAGAGCTATTTGGTACTAATTAGTTTGTTCAAGATAAGTTTCAGGTTAGTACCATATTTGGAGGCCATTGCTAGCTTTTGCAAGACTTTCTAGGTTCGTGAAGCAATTAAGGCATATAGCACTTCAAGGAAGGAACATAGAAGAGAAGGCTCTAGAAAGGCATTGCATGGCTCAAGACTTCAAGTTGATCAAGATATTTCATTAGAATTGTTTCTAGTTTTTGTAGTTTTGTTAAAGAATAGTGAATAGGTTTGAAGCTCTATCACACACGTTTTTGCGCACATCCTATTTCCAATAATATTACCTATAATATGTACAAAATATTTTTGTATACAATCTTCAGTGTACAAACTCATTTTTATATTTTATATCTATCTCTATTCAAAACTTTTTTTGTTAAAAATCAATTTCTCTTCAAAATTGTGTTTCAGTTTTGATTTTGGACCTGAGCCGGCCGACCGACCGGTCGACCGTTTATGTGTCAGGTCAAGCCGGTCGGCCGTCCCAGTCGACCGCAGCTCTGGCAGCAGATGCGTATCCGTGTGCATGTTTTGCGGTCGACCGAGCGGTTGACCGGACCATGCCTGACTGACAAACCTTTGCTCTCTGTATTTTTCGGTCGACCGGGCGGTCGACCGAGAGCCGGCAACGACTCTTTTTTTTGAACTGCGGTCGACCGACCGGTCAACCGGGAGAGCCGTTTGAACAATAACGGCTATAATTTTAAACATGTTTTATTTTGTCTTTTTCTCTCTAAAAAGTGTTTATATGATATTTGTTGACCCTAATACTTCTTGATTATCATTAAGAGGGTTTTATCTTTAATCCCTATCCCTCTACTATAAATAGGGGTGTTTGGGGAGAGGTTTAATACCAGAAAAATTTGCAAAAATTTCACAAGTTTTAGGCATTCAAAAGAGCTTTGTTTCTTAATTTTTGTGCTGAAAATCTCTCTCATTTTCTGAAGTGTTTTCAATACTCTCTGATTTTATTTTCTTCTTCTACTTACAAACAAGAGCTTCAAATCCTACTCATTGTTCTCTAAGGACCTTGTAAGGGAAGAGAATTTTTCAAGAGAGAGTTTGTAGTCTTTTGACTACTAAGAGATTACTTGTACTTGAGATTGTGGAGTTGGATACTCCGTTGTATTTGTAACATCTTTGTGAAGTGATAGTAGTTATAAATGCTTATGGGGAAGGCGGGACGTAGAGCTGGGTGCTTGAACCTCGGAAAAATTCTCGGTGTTTGCGTTTGGTTTACCTGCTCTTGCTTCTTGCTTTACTTTCATTGCTTTTACTTCTTGCTCTCTACTTGCATTGCAATATTCATTTGTTTCACATTGTCAATCAAAGTCTCATACAACAAGGTTGCATTGTGCACCTCCAACTCATATCTAGAGGAATCACGAGGAAGGAGTTTAGAACCCTTCACAGGACATTCAGCTTCTAGTCTTGTTTTGGGCGATTGTTGCATCATATTTTTAATTGTGCATTTGATTAGCATTATCACCTATTCACCCCCCCTCTGGTGATTTTCAATGTCACCTCCATCAAGAATTTCCTAAACAAAGTGGAACCTGACATTAATGAGCTTCATCTTTGCAGATATACCTGGGTCTTTGCCAAATAGATAGCACTCATGCTATCACAATTAATCTTCAACAGATCCTGATCAATCCTCAAGTCATCAAGCAACCCCTGAAGCCAAATTACCTCCTTTATAGCCTCTATCATAGCCATATACTCGACCTCCATAGTAGACAATGTGACAGTTGACTGTAGAGTAGAGCACCAGCTCACCGGTGCTTGGGATAATGTAAACTAATGTCCCATTGCGGACTGGCGTTTGTTGAGGTCTCCTGCGTAGTCGGAATCAACATATTCGATACACTCTTGCCTACAAATAACATCTTTCTTGAATACCAAACCAATATCTATGGTATCTTTAATGTACCATATAATCCACTTCACTGCGTCCCAATGAGCACTCCCGGGATCGCGCATATATCTGCTAACCATTGAGATAGCTTGTGACAGGTGATTAGTCTACGATTATGCATTATTATTTCGCATTTTCACACCGATTTATGAATAAATTATCGGTCTAAATCGTGTTTTGCTCTCTATTGCAGGTAAATCCAGAGTTCAAGGGCAAAGGAGTAATAATAGCCTAATTAATTCCATTTTAGGGTAATTAAATCCATATTACTTGGAGGCCAAGCAAGGGATTATCTAGAAGATACGTCGAACCCAGACTCTTTCGTATGTCAGACGAATAGTCGGAGGAAATTACTAGAATTGGGATATACCAGGATTATTCTTGAAGCGACGGGGACCTACTGCCGAAAACCAGGGACCTAAGTCCCTACCGCGGATCCGCGGCAATTGCCACGTTTTCACGACAATTGAGTGGAGCCACGCGACGATTTTTGACGCGTGGCCCCGTCTCGTCTTCCAGAGGTTTCTTATGCATATAAATACCCCTGCATTTGGCCAAAATGCGAGCAATTTTCGTTTTTAGGAATAGTTTCTGATTTTTTCTATGTTTTAGGTTAGTGTAGGTAGGTGCTCTTCATTTCGTTTATCTTGTATTTTCTCTTCTTTTTAGATCTTGTAGTAGGTCTGACAGATTCAGAGAGAGATAGAGAGGGATTGATGTAATAGATGGTTACAGTCTATGTAAATGTGCCTCCTTTCTTCTCCAATGTAATCTTCTCCATCTTCTACATGATGCTTTGCTAACTTTTCTTCTCATGAAAATCTAACTACTAACCACTAACCATCTAACCACTTACTTGATAATCCATATGAATCTAGTAGCCTCTATAAGGCCTTGTTCTTGCAAGAGCCATTGATGGCTCAAGATGATGGGTTCTAACATCTAACTTGCAACTTGCTAACCAAGCTAACTCTCTCTTATTTCATGCTTGCTTTCAATGGTTTGATGATCTAATGTTTGTATTAGCTTGCTCTTGATGCAAGTTTGAATGTGAAGAACCATCTCATTTTCCATGCTTTGTATCGTCTCTTGAAGCCAAGGATTAGTGATGGCCGAGGATCAATGTGAGGTAACTATCACTAAGAGGTTAGCATGGTTAGTGGATCAATTAGTAGTTAGTAGTCATGAGCTTTCTTTTACCTTGTTTTGAAAATCAATTCCTTTATCTTTTCATCGTTGTTTTCACCGCTTCTTTGTTTGTCTTTGTTTTCATTTTCTTTACCACAAGCTTCATCTCCTTTCCTATTTGTTCTTCAAACCACTTCTATTTTGTTTTTACATTGACGTTTTCATCGCCTTCTCCACCTACCACTTTCTAGATTTTCTTTCTTTTCATTTTCATTTTCTTTTTCTAATTCTTTAACAAAGAAGAACTGTTAACATAAAACGTGAATAAAAACTGTCAATACTTCTATCGCCTCCCTTCCCTGTGGATTCGACCTGTTGAGCCAATGCTATAACGGAAGTATCGAGGGTACATTAGCACACATATGAGCTTTTTATTGATTTCATAAAACTACACATTTTTGAGTGCTAGTTTCGCCCCGATCAAGTTTTTGGCGCCGTTGCCGAGGAAGGGAATGGTTTTGATATCACGTTTTTGTTAACATTTTCTTCTCTATTTTGGTGTGTAGGATATTCTTTATAGGATCTTAATATTGCAGAACATAAATTAGCTTTGCATCTTCTGCTCTTGAAAGTAGGGCCCCAGCTTCTAAAGAACTGCCGCGCAAACGCGACTTTTGCCGCGAAAACGTGGCCATGTTGTGGTAATTGTATATCTTATTGTGCTGGGATGTGTTCATTGTAATAGCTAGTTGTTCTGTATTATTACTTTTCTACTTTGATTGCTACACACCGCAATAAACTAAAGAACTAAAATACAGTATTTGGACGCTTTTAAAACGGTTTAGACATTTACATTTAGACACGTGTCAATTCAATTTCAATATACTGTATTTTGTTCTGTTGTTGGGATTTGAATTGAGGTGTACATATGGCATTGCATATAGCATAAGACAAACACGTGGGTGATTTATCGCTTTGTGTTATACTATTGTCTATATTGCACACTTGCACAAATTGAAATTAAGGGCAAAACCCATACAAGATAAGGTAGGGATTTCATCACCCTTCCTTAGCCCAAAAACCACCTCCCCACTCACACAACCCAAGGCCTAATAAAATTTGATAGATGTTAGCCCCTAGGGACATCTCGGACTCATTAAGAGATTGACCGAAGGTGAAACTTGTTTTGAATCTTACTCTTGTGAAATCGGTGTCTAAGGCTGGGGATTAAGAGGTTACGCCTCGAAGATTCCGTGGTTTGGCGTAATTAAGACCCGTTGCTTACGCACGGATACCTCCCACCGTATTTTGCCCCTACCTGGCCGATTAGCTTGTGGTCGGATTCAAGCAATAACCTCTCCTGGGTAATCGACCAGTTAGGAGTCGTCTAGGTCTAGGTCAACCCTACTTTAGGCTTGATTTTGATTTTCTTTCTTTTTGTTTGTTGTTTGATTTTTCTTTTTTTTTTGTTTGTGATTGTTTGTGAAATGGAATTCAATAATAATTCTTTCAATCCTAACATGAATCCATATTTCACACCAACCCCATTCGATTCGGATAATTCCAACCCGGCTTTTTACAATATGAACCAATCAAATACACTGGGTTGGCCTTATCCGAATCAATACAACCCATACCCACATTCTTATGACCATAATTTCAAAAATAATTTCAACTCGTCACAGAATCAATGGGGATTCACCTCCCCCGAGTTAAATTTTCAACCTCCTTGTCCCCCGTATCCACCTTGTCCACAATTTACATAATATTCATTCCCCAATTGTGCTTCCTATACTAATTTTCTAGAACCTCCCATTGAAGAAAAATCTGAGTTAGAAAAGAGTGTAGAAGCCAATTTACAAGAGGTCGAGCGACTACTTCAGAAAAGGAAGGCCTCTCCAATTCCACAGTATTTTCAAGAGTCTTACTCAGTTCCACCTCCTCATAATGACCAACCGTCTGCCCTGGAAATGAGTAAGGAACTCTTGTGTGAGTCCAAGTTTCAATCTCAAAACATTTTTGACTCAGATTCTTCACAAAATTTTCAAAACCAAGATTCTTATACTCCCATTCTAGAAGCCGAAAAATCAAGTCTAGAAAAGAGTATAGAAATCTTATAGGAGTCTGTGTTACAATTTTAAAAATCTTCTTTTCAGTCTATTGATAAGTTGAAATCACAATTGAGTAAATTGGTCAACATTTGTAAGAATGATGAAACTCTCTCTTCACCACCTTTGACCAATCCAAATATTTCTGACTCTATCAATTTGACCCATGACTCTTGTTGTTTTGGAAATCAAGATTCCTATACTCCTTTTCTAGAGCAACCACTTGAAGATACATCATATCTAGAAAAGAGGATAGAAGTCTTACAAGAGTCTGCACTAAAATTTCAAAAATCATCTGCCGAGTCTGTCAATAGGTTGGAAACACAATTGAGTCAATTGGTTAGCATTTATAGGAATGAGAAAACTCTATCTTATCAACCTTTGACCAATTCAGCTATGCCAAACTCTATTGATCTGACCCAGGACTCTTGTCATTTTGAACATCAAGATTCAATTTCAGCACACCCACCTGAACTTGTCCAAACTTCAAATCCCATTGACATTTTGGCAAGTTATCCTTTTCCTAAATTGAACTTGAGAACGAATATGATCCTGAACTTCCAATTGATAATTCAATTTCACTTCCTGATTCAATATTGACTGAGGTGTTTTTACCTGAATTCAGGCCTTTTCCCGAGTCAGTATTGGATCCAATGGCAATCCATTGTGAAATTGAATCACCAATCATTTATGATGATCATATTGAACTTGACCTATTTCATACTTTTGAAAGTCCCATAGATAAATTAGCAAGTTCTCATTTTTATGGAATTGAACTCAATGAGGAATGTGACTTTAATCCTCAAATTTGTGATCCAGTTCAAATTCCTGAATCAATATTGACTCCTATTTTGTTACCCAACTTGAGCAACATTTTAGAGTCGGTTTTGATTCCCATACCAGTCATTCTTAAACTTGAATCATCAATCTTCGAAAGTCACATTACATCATGGGAAAATAAATGTGGACTTGATTTTCATCTTCTTGATTAGGACCCACTTCCTGAATCGATCTCGACTCCCGAACCTTTACTTGACTTAAGTCTTTTTCCTGAGTCGGTATTAGTTCCTGTATTTCCTGAGTCCAAATTAATCATTCCATTCTGGGAAAAGGGTCTTGATAAATTTGACTCTGAAATTATTTTGAAAATTTGAAAATTAGATAGGGTAAAACTTTTAATAAAAATTATACATATATACATCATTCTAGTGGGTTGTATTATAGAGGTCTCCGATGGTTCCTCTGGACTCCACGTGCAATGGATTGGCCGCATTTCGTGGACCAATCAGACCGCCATCGGAACCACCACCTTGAGGTGATTTTTCCTTCCCTCTCTATTTATTTCATGCATACATATATCACGATGCATTGAGGATAATGCATGAGATAAGTGTGGGGGGAGGGTTTATTAACATAGAGTTTTTAGATTTTCTTTCTTTTACATTTCTTTTAGGATACTTTTAGAAATCTTCCCTTTTGTATAGGAATTGTCTCTTTCTTTAAAAACTTTTTGAAATAAGAGACAAAGTTTTGATCTATTTTTAAGAAAATTAAGATGATCTTAGAAATTAAGGATGCCTTAATTATGACATCTTAAACCTAGTCAAAATAATGAATCTTGTTTAAAATTATTGGTTAAGTAAGATACATTGGAGAGATAGTTTTATCTTGAATTTTTACCTTAGATAGTATGCACATCACACTTACACATTTTTGGGATGGAAACAAAGACCTAAAATGCCATAAATAAAAAGAAAAAGGTAAATAAAATAAAAAAATCACCATCAC
The DNA here is from genome assembly GCA_038442645.1 of Agave tequilana. NCBI lineage: Eukaryota > Viridiplantae > Streptophyta > Magnoliopsida > Asparagales > Asparagaceae > Agave > Agave tequilana. The sequence continues at coordinate 71,873 of JAVJIF010030108.1, forward strand.
TTATTAAGCTAGATAATTATCCTCAAGAAGCATGATTATTCACGCCTAACGGTGGTCAAAAGAAACAAATAACCCCCTTAGTTTTGTGACCTTGTTTACTTGAGTCCTTAAACTCAAGGGATGTTTTCTCATCTGGTGCCCTAAAATCGTCTGGTCTGGGAGTCATCGGTTATAGGCTCGCTACATGGGTGAACTAGAAAGCCTAAGAAAATTAAGAGAAGAAAAAAGAAAATAAATAAATAAATAATATATATATATATATATAATAAATGGCTTGATGGTTGGAGTTGAAATCCCAGAAATCTTCACTATCACAAAGTGCATATTATCTAGGTTCTATGAAGGATAAAATATTCAATTCAATTTTGAATTCTTACCTTAATTGAAGACAAGATCTTGCATAGAGACTAAGTTTAAGAAAAAATGATTTTTGGTGGACTTATGACCTTAGATCGCTTATATTTTTGCAAAAATATTTTGAAAACTTGTCTCTCTTTCAAAATGTATTTTCAAAATACTAACATTTGTCTTCTTTCTTTATGGATTTTGTGGGTGCAATCCGCTGAAAACCCTCAGGAGACAACACTCCTCCTCTAGGGTAACCTAGAGGTTTAACGGCTTGTTGCACACGCTCAGTGAAATCGCGTCACCTGCGAAAGTGGCGTAATAACATTTGTAGTATAGTTTTTCTTTTCTTGTTTTGCTCGGGACGAGCAAAAGATAAGTGTGGGGGTGTGATTAGTCTACGATTATGCATTATTATTTCGCATTTCCACACAAATTTATGAATAAATTATCGGTCTAAACTGTGTTTTGGTCTCTATTGCAGGTAAATCCAGAGTTCAAGGGCAAAGGAGTAATAAGAGCCCAATTAATTCTATTTTAAGGTAATTAAATCCGCATTACTTGGAGGCCAAGCAAGGGATTATCTAGAAGATACGTTGAACCCAGACTCTTGCGCATGTCAGACGAATATCTGGAGGAAATTACCAGAATTCGGATATACCAGGATTATTCTTGAAGCGACGGGGACCTACTGCCAAAAACCAGGGACCTAAGTCCCTGGTATTGTAGCGTTTTGCAGCAATTGAGTGGAGCCATGCGTCAAGTTTCGACGCGTGGCCCCGTCTCGTCTTCCAGAGGCTTCTTATGCCTATAAATACCCCTGCATTTGGCCAAAACGCGAGCAGTTTTTGTTTTTAGGAGTAGTTTCTGATTTTTTCTATATTTTAGGTTAGTGTAGGTAGGCTCTTCATTTCATTTATCTTGTATTTTCTCTTCTTTTTAGATCATGTAGTAGGGCTGAGAGATTCAGAGAGAGATAGAGAGGGATTGATGTAATAGATGGTGACAGTCTATGTAAATGTGCCTCCTTTCTTCTCCAATGTAATCTTCTCCATCTTCTACATGACGCTTTGCTAACTTTTCTTCTCATGACAATCTAACTACTAACCACTAACCATCTAACCACTTACTTGATAATCCACATGAATCTAGTAGACTCTATAGGGCCTTGTTCTTGCAAGAGCCATTGATGGCTCATGATGATGGGTTCTAACATCTAACTTGCTAACTTGCTAACCAAACTAACTCTCTCTTATTTTATGCTTGCTTTCAATGGTTTGATGATCTAATGTTTGTATTAGCTTGCTCTTGATGCAAGTTTGAATGTGAAGAACCATCTCATTTTCCATGCTTTGTATCGTCTCTTGAAGCCAAGGATTAGTGATGGCCGAGGATCAATGTGAGGCAACTATCACTAAGAGGTTAGCATGGTTAGTGGATCAATTAGTAGTTAGTAGCCATGAGCTTTCTTTTACCTTGCTTTGAAAATCAATTCTTTTATCTTTTCATCGTTGTTTTCACCGCTTCTTTGTTTGTCTTTGTTTTCATTTTCTTTACCACAAGCTTCATCTCCTTTCCTATTTGTTCTTCAAACCACTTGTATTTTGTTTTTACATTGACGTTTTCATCGCCTTCTCCACCTACCACTTTCTAGATTTTCTTTCTTTTCCTTTTCATTTTCTTTTTCTAATTCTTTAACAAAGAAGAACTGTTAACATAAAACGTGAATAAAAACTGTCAATGATTCTATCGCCTCCCTTTCCTGTGGATTCGACCCGTTGAGCCAATGCTATAACGGAAGTATCGAGGGTACATTAGCACACATATGAGCTTTTTATTGATTTCATAAAAGTACACATTTTTGAGTTCTAGTTTCGCCCCGATCAACAGGTTGGGTATTGTACACACCATTGCATACATTAAATGACCAACTGTGCTAGTATAAGGCACATGAATCATGTACTCATGCTCTTCAACAGTAATAGGAGACATAGTAGTTTTTAACTTGAAATGAGGAGTAAAATGTGTACTTACAGACATTGTATCATCATTGATGTTGAATTTCTGAAATACCTTCTTTAAATACCCCTTCTTTTTCTAATTAACCTTACCACTCTTCTGATCTCGCTCAATCTCTATGCCTAGCACCTTCTTTGCTTCACCTAGATCTTTCATCTCGAATTTTGAAGATAAATTTTTATTCAATTTATCAATAGCAAATCTGCTTTTAGAAGCAATGAGTATATTATCCACATACAAGAGTAGATAGATGTACTCTCCTCTCCTCCAGGTAGCTTATTGTAATATATACATGGGTCATAATGGCTTTGCGTGTATCTCTTCCCTCTTATGAAGCTGTCAAAATGCTTATATCACTGTCTTAGAGATTGTTTTAATCCATACAATGATTTCTTCTATTTGCATACCATATTTTCTTTTCCTGTATTTTGAACCCCGTCAGCTGAAACATGTAGATCTCCTCTCGAAAATCGCCATGGAGAAAGGTGGTCTTCACATTAAGCTGATAAAGTTTCAGGTCATACTGTTGAAATCACCTAGAGGGGGGTGAATAGGTGATATGGCTAATCTAGAAACTAAATGCGAAAGCTAAAACAAATTTGCAACACTTAGTACAACCAACGAGTGTAGCCGAAATCCCCGTGAAGGGCTCTGGACTAACTCCTCTTGATTTCTCTGAATAAGAGTTAAGGTGCTATATGAAGCTCTCGTGGTTAAGTACAAGTGAGGCACACACAAATAATCCAAGCATATAAGGATAAGCAATAAGAATTAAATGCAAGGACAGCACAAGCATACAAGATATGATGAAATGAATGATGCAATGCACAACACAAATAAAGAGAGAGGGTTAAGAGACAATGGATCAAACGCAAACACAAAGATATGTTCCGAGGTTCGAGCCCCTAGCTCTACGTCCCCGCCTTCACCGAGAAGGATTTCTAATCCACTAGGAGTATCGAACTCCTCTCTCAACCAATACAATGCCACCGAGGCAATACAACCACAATCCACCTCACAAAGAGGGATAGTCCCTTAGCCAAACAACCACAATCACCTCTACCGAAGAGGGATACAAACAAACACCAACTCCACCTCTCACTAGAGGAAGCAAACCACAATCTCAACCTCTACCAAAGAGGGAGCCAAACACCACTCCAATCAACCTCTACCAAAGAGGGATACAACAAATCAACGAGGGTTTACAACTTAGAGGTTTTCACAACCTCAAACAATCTCTTTTCCATAAAACAAAAGATCCTAAATAGATAGGATAGAAGATATAGCTCAAGTGGAAAAACAAGGTGTTTGAAAAATAAAAACTCAAAGAAATAATCTTGGGAAAACTCTTGAAGATAATGGAAATGAAGAACAAACACAACTCTCCCAAAATTCTATTTCCTTTGATTTTTCCAAAAACTTAAAACATTATAAAGATAAATCTTTTAAAGCTCTAAAACACTTTTGAAAACTTGTTTTAAACACCAGAGAATAAAGAAATTTTTCTTGTCAAAAGTCTTGTCAAAATCCCCAAGAAATGGGGCTTAAATAGCCCTCTCCAAGAAACTAATCGTTGGCTGTTTTTATAGCCTGGACGGCTGGAGGTCGACCGGCCGGTCGACCGCCAACTATCAAAAATATGACCGTTGGAGGAACCCGGTCGACCGCCCAAAAACAGAGAGCAAAGCTCTCTGGCCGGTTGACCGGTCAGTCGACCGAGCCCTATGCCTGGCCAACGTGCACAGGTCTGTGCACGTCAGTCGACCGGTCGGTTGACCAATTCTGGATCCCGGTCGACCGGCCCGGTCGACCGCCAGAACCTGGCAGACAGCATTTTGGGTCTGAAAAACTGATTTAAAAATATTCTAATAAATCTTGTAAATCTTCTAAAAATCTATAAAAATAGTTTTATCATTTTATATTGAAATACAAATATGTGATAAAATTTTCAAGACACATATCAAACATTTTGAGTCATTTTTGTGTCTTACAAATTTTATCAAAAACCAAAAATTGTATTTTATCAAACTTGGATTTTTCAATAGGAAATCTGATTTTCCCTAAAACTCATGAATAGACATATCAAAATAAGTTTATCTAAGATATGAAGCATGTATGTATATAGAGCACATCTAATATACATAAAAACCATTTAAACTTGTTTTGATCTAAACTATTCATGAAAACCAATATCCATAAAACGTAAAACGTGTGTGTTGTGAACTTGAGCATATCAACTATCTAATCTTTACAAATGGATCTAAACACACTAAACTAGGATACCTAAGTCTTCTTGACGATCTTCCATCTTCAAGCCGACTCGATCCAAAACGTGATCACCGAGCTAGACTCCAATGAGTGCAATGTATGATCTTGACGCTCGGGCTCGGAATCACCATGTGAAAGCTTTCAAACTCCTTTTGTTGAAGCAATCACCTACTAATATCTTGATTAATGATCTGAAACTAAAATCACAAGATTATTAGTAAACATAACTACATGAGTTAATCATCATCAAAACTAGAGGCCTTCCACTCTAGTTTTGATGATGATTAACTCATGTAGTTATGTTTACTAATAATCTTGTGATTTTAGTTTCAGATCATTAATCAAGATATTAGTGATTGCTTCAACAAAAGGAGTTTGGAAGCTTTCACTTGGTGATTCCGAGCCCGAGCATCAAGATCATTCATAGCACTCGCTCGATGGATCACGTTTTGGATCGAGTCGGCTTGAAGATGGAAGATCGTCAAGAAGACTTAGGTATCCTAGTTTAGTGTATTTTAGATCCATGTGTAAAGTTTAGAATAGTTGATATGCTCAAGTGCACAACACACACAAGTTTTAAGTTTTGGTATTTTTAACAAAACATATTTTTGAATTTAAAGACAAAAACTATTATATATATTTGTTTCTTGTATATTGGACTTATGTCCATATGCAACATGCCTAAAAGTGTTTAATATAATTTTTTTTGTGTTTAAATGAGTTTTAGGAAAAATCAGGTTTCCTATTGAAAAATCCAAGTTTGATAAAATACAGTTTTTGATTTTTGATAATATTTGTAAGACACAAAAATAGTCCAAAATGCTTGATATTTGAGTTAAAATTTTTATCATATGTTTGTATATCAATGCAAAATGATAAAACTAATTTTGTGGATTTTTAGAAGTTTTATGAGATTTTTTAGAAATATTTTTAACCCTGTTTTCTGACCCAGAACCATGGCTGCCAGGCTCTGGCGGTCGACCGGCCGGTCGACCGGGATCCAGTGTCGGTCGACTGGGTCAGTCGACCGACTGCACAGAGCTATGCACGTTGGCCAGGTTCCTGGGCCGATCGACTTGGCGGTCGACCGATTGGTCGACCGCAGTTCCCCAACGGTCGATTTTTCGACCGTTGGCGGTCGACCGGGCGGTCGTGTCAGGCTGTAAAAATAGCCCAACGGCTATATTTTTGGGGAGCCTATATAAATCCCATTTCTTTGGGTTTCTGACTAAAATTTTCAGAGCCAAAGATTCATGATCTCTTTTAGTGTTTTAAACAAAAAGTTTTTGAATCAAATTGCTATTCTTTATTTTATTTTCAAGGGTTTTGGAAAATCAAAGAAAACTAGGTTCTTGGATATTGTTTTGGATTTTCATTTCTATAATTTATAAGAGATTTCCTAAGTAGTTTTTCTTTGTTATTTGATTTCCAAAAACACCTTGACTCCACACTTGAGCTATATCATCTATCCTATTCTATTAGGATCATTGTTTTCTGCAAAAGGAGATTGTTTGTGGTTGAAAGATACCACCAAATTGTAAACCCTTTCTTGTTGGGTGAACGGGGTGGAACTAGCACTCAAAAACGTGTATTATGTAAAATCAATGAAAAGCTCGAATGTGCTAATGTACCCTCGATACTTCCGTTATAGCATTGGCTCAACGGGTCGTATCCACAGGGAAGGGAGGCGATAGAAGCATTAACAGTCTCTAGTCACGTCAGATGTTAACAATTCTTCTTTGTTAAAAGAATGAAAAAGAATGAAAAGAAAAGAAAAGGAAAACAAGCATGTGGTAGGTGAAGAAAGCGATGAAAATGGCGATGTAAAAACAAAAGTGAAGTGCTTTGGAAATCAAAATAGAAAAAGAGATGGAACAAGGTTGAACTAAGAAGGATGGTAAAAACACCGATAGAAAAATGAGAAAAGAGTTTGGAAAACGATTTCTAAATCAAGCTAAAAGAAAACTCATGGCTACTAACTACTAAATGCTCCACTAACCATGCTAATCTCTTCGAGATAGTTGCCTCACATTTTGATCCTTGGCCATCACAATCCTTGGCTCCAAGAGATGGTACAAAGCATGGCTCATGGATGGTTCATCACATTCAAAATATTGCATCAAGAACAAGCTAATACAAGCATCACTCATTACACTACTAGCATGAAATAAAAGAGCATGAAATAAAAGAGAGTTAGCTTGGTTAGCAAGTTAGCAAGTTAGATGTTAGAACCCATCATCTTTGGCCATCAATGGCTCTTGCAAGAACAAGGCCTTGTAGAGGCAACCCGATTCATGTGGATTATCAAGTAAGTGGTTAGATGGTTAGTGGTTAGTAGTTAGATTGCCATGAGAAGAAAAACTAGCAAGAAATCATGTAGAAGGTGAAGGAGATTACATTGGAGAGAAATGAGGCATCTTTACATAGAGTGTCACTCTCTATTACATCAATCCCTTGCTTTCTCTCTCTAGAAATCACTCAGCCCTATTACAATGATCTAAGAAAAAGAAATAAAAAATACAAGAAATGAAGAACACTCACCTACACTACACTAAAATCTGGACCTACTCCTAAAAACGAAGACTGCTTGCGTTTTGGCCAGAGGCAGGGGTATTTATAGGCTTCAGAAGGCTCTGGAAGACGATACGGGGCCACGTGTCAAAAATCGACGTGTGGCTCCACTACTTTGTCGCGGAAACCCAAGGATTGCCACGTTTCCGCGGTAATTCCAGGGAGCTACGTCTCTGGATTTTGTCAGATTGTTCCCCTAACTGCGAGAATGTTCAGAGTATATCCCGTTTCTGGTACTTTCGGCCGAATATTCGTCTGACATGCACAGGAGTCTAGGTTCAATGAATCTTCTAGATAATCCCTTGCTTGGCTTCCAAGTAATGCGGATTTAATTACCCTTAATTGGGTCTAATTAAGCTCTTATTACACCTTTGCCCTTGAACAATGGATCTACCTGCAATTAAGACCAAAACAAGATTTAGACGACAATTTATTCATAAATCTGTGGAAAATGCGATATAATAATGCAGAAATGTAAACTAATCACACCCCCACACTTATTCTTTTGCTCGTCTCGAGCAAAACAAGAAAAGAAGAACTATGCTACAAAGGTTATTACACCACTTTCGCAGGTGACGCGATTGCACTGAGCGTGTGCAACAAGCCGTTAAACCTCTAGGTTACCCTAGAGGAGGAGTGTTGTCTCCTGAGGGTTTTCAGCGGATTGCACCCACAAAATCCATAAAGAAAGAAAACAAATGTTAGTATTTTGAAAACACATTTTGAAAGAGAGACATGTTTTCAAACTATTTTTTGCAAAAATATAAGTGATCTCAGGTCATAAGTCCACCTATAATCATTCTTCCTTAAACTTAGCTTTATGCAAGATCTTGTCTTCAATTAAGGTAAGACTTCAAAATTAGATTGAATATTTTATCTTTCATAAAACCTAGATAATATGCACATTGTGATAGTGAAGATTTCTGGGATTTCAACTCTAACCATCAAGCCATTTATTTATTCCTCTTTTTTTTTCTTTTCTTTTTTCTTCCCTTAGTTTAGGCTTTCTAGTTCACCCATGTAGCGAGCCTATAACCGATGACTCCCAAACCAGACGGTCCTAGGGCACCAGATGAGAAAACATCCCTCAGGTTTAAGGACTCAAGTAAACAAGGCCACAAAACTAAGGGAGATTATTTGCTTCTTTTGACCACCGTTAGGCGTGAATAATCATGCTTCTTGAGGCACAATTATCCAGCTTAATAAGTGATATTTTATTTATATATTTTTTTCTTTTTATTATTTTTTTTATATATGGCATTTTAGGTCTTTGTTTCCATCCCAAAAAATGTGTAAGTGTCATGTGCATACTATCTAAGGCAAAAAATTCAAGATAAAAATATCTCCCCAATTTATCTTACTTAGCCTATAATTTTAAACAAGATCCATTATTTCGACTAGATTTAAGATGTCATAATTAAGGCTTTCTTAATTTCTAAGATCATCTTAATTTTCTTAAAAATAGATCAAAACTTTGTCTCTTATTTCAAAAAGTTTTTTTTTGAGAAGAAAAACTATACAAAAGGGAAGATTTCTAAAAGTATCCTAAAATAAGTGTAAAAGAAAGATAATCTAAAAAACTCTATGTTAGTAAACCCTCCCCCACACTTATCTCATGCATTGTCCTCAATGCATCGTGATATATGTATGCATGAAACAAATAGAGAGGGAAGGAAAAAAATTACCTCAAGGTGGTGGTTCCGGTGGCGGCCTGATTGGTCCACGAAATGCGGCCCAATCATTCTTGCGTGGAGTCCGGAGGAACCCACCAGAGACTTCCATGATACAACCCACTAGAAAGATGTATGCATGTGTGATTTTTATTAAAAATGTTACCCCATCTAATTTCCAAATTTGCAAAATAATTTCAGAGTCAAATTTTTCAAAGCCCTTGTCCCAGAATGGAATGATTGATTTGGACTCAAGAAGCACAGGAACTAATATCGACTCAGGAAAAAGACTTAAGTCAAGTAGAGGTTCGAGAGTCAAGATTGGTTCAGGGAGTGGGTCCAAATCAAGAAGATGAAGCTTAGGTCCACATTCATTTCCCCATGATGGAATGTGACTTTCTAAGAGTGGTGATTCAAGTTCAGGAATGACCGGTATGGGAATCAAAACTGACTCTAAAATGTTGCTCAAATTGGGTAACATAACAGGAGTCAATAATGATTCAGGAATTTGAACTGGATCACAAATTTGAGGATCAAAGTCACATTCCTCATTTAGTTCAATTCCACAAAAATGAGAACTTGCCAATTTATCAATGAGACTTTCAAAAGTATGAAATTGGTCAAGTTCAATATGATCATCATGATAGATTGGTGATTCAATTTCACAATGGATAGGCACTGGATCCAATACTGACTCGAGAAATGGAATGAAATCAGGTAAAGATACTGGAGTCATAATTGAATCAGGAAGTGAAATTGAATTATCAAGTGGAAGTTCAGGATCATATTCATGCTCAAATTCAATTTCAGGAAAAGGATAACTTGCCAAAATGTCAATGGGATCTGAAATTTGGACAAGTTCAGGTGGGTGTGCTGAAATTGAATCTTGATTTTCAAAACGACATGACTTTTTGGCTCTATCAGAAATGGTCAAACGATGAGAACGGAGACTTTCGACCATCATATCTATGTCACGATTACGAGCATTTTGAGCCTGAGTCATGGCTTCAAGCATCTTTACATAATTGATAGGTTCATCATTTTGTTATAAAGATGAAATGTTATTTTGGAATTGGTGGTGAAATTGTGAGTCCATCAGATTTGGTGATTTTTGTTTGGACTCACGCATACTCATTTCCAAAATTGATGGTTTTCTATTTTTGACAGGTGGAACTGAGTATGAATCTTGAAAATGTTATGGAATTGGAGAGGTCAATGTTTCCTGAAGATGTTGCTCGGCCTCTTGTAGATTGGCTTCTATACTCTTAGATTTTTCTTTAATGGGAGGTTCATAAAAAGGAGTATAGGAAGCAAAATCGGGGGATGAATATTGTGTATATTGTGGACAAGGTGGATATGGTGGACAAGGAGGTTGATAATTTGGCTCGGGGTACGTGAATCCCCAATGACTCTGTGACGAGTTGAAATTATTTTGGAAATTATAGTCATAAGAATGTGGGTATGGGTTGTATTGATTCGGATAAGGCCAACCCGGTGTATTTGGTTGGTGCATATTGTAAAACGCCGGGTTGGAATTATCCGAATCAAATGGGGGTAGGTGTGAAATATGGATTCATATACGGATTGAAAGAATTGTTATTGTTGAATGCCATTTCACAAACAATCACTAACAAAAAGGAAAATCAAACAACAAACAAAAAGAAGAGAAAAATCAAAACCAAGCCAAAAGTAGGGTTGACCTAGACCTAGATGAAATGTCCCTAGGGCCAACGTCTATTCAAATTTTATTAGGGCTTGGGTTGTGTGAGTGGGGAGATGATTTTTTGGCTAAGGAAGGGTAATGAAATCCCACCTTATCTTGTTTGGGTTTTCCCTTAAGTTCAATTCGTGCAAGTGTGCAATATAGACAAGAATATAACACAAAGCGATAAATCACCCACGTGTTTGTCCTATGCTATATGCAATGCCATATGTACATCTCCATCCAGATCACAACAACAGAACAAAATACAGTATATTGGAATTGAATTGACACGTGCCTAAATGCAAATGTCTAAACCGTTTTAAAAGCGTCCAAATACCGTATTTTAGTTCTTTTATTTATTATGGTGTGTAGGCAATCACAGCAGAAAAATAGCAGACAAATATACTAGCTATTACAATCAACACATCCCAGCACAACAAGATTTACAATGTTCACAAAATTGCCGCGGTTTCGCGGCAGATGTCGCGGTTCCGCGACTGTGGTTCAGAATCTGGGGCCCTGCTTTCTGGAGCAGGGAGAGGCAAAGTTAGTTTATGTTCTGCAATATTAAGCACCTGTAAAGAATTCCCTGCACACCAAACAGAGAAGACAATGTTAACAAAAATGTGATATCAAAACCATTCCCTTCCCCGGCGACGGCGCCAAAATTTTGATCGGGGTGGAACTAGCACTCAAAAACGTGTATTATGCAAAATCAATGAAAAGCTCGAATGTGCTAATGTACCCTCGATACTTCCGTTATAGCATTGGCTCAACGGGTCGTATCCACAGGGAAGGGAGGCGATAGAAGCATTAACAGTCTCTAGTCACGTCAGATGTTAACAATGAAATACACCTAGAGGGGGGGTGAATAGGTGTAATTGCTAATCTAATGATCTTTTTAAACTTAATTGAATGAGTGATGCAACGATCTCTCAAACACGACTAAGAGCCGAATACCCCGTGAGAGGTTCTGAACTCCTTCCTCCCAATTCCCCTTAAAATGGGTTAGAGGTGCGCAATGCAACCGTGTTGTATGAGATATGATCGAACAAGTAAAGAATGAAATGCTATGATGAAATACACACAATCAACAACACAAGTAAAACAAACAAGAGAAGATTGCACAAAGAAAAGGGTTAGTTCTCAAGCAAATAATTGAAGACAATATAAAGCAAGAGAAATGTAAAGCAAGAATAACGCAAGGCAATCGCAAACACAAATGATTTGTTTCGAGGTTCGAGCCACCGCTCTAGTCCCCGCCTTCACCTCCGTGAAGGGTTTCCACTATCCACCGAGGATGCCGTACAAGTTTGGTCTACCGAAGACCCCAAGCCCTTAGCTTCACAACTTACAAAGAACTCCACCTAGAAGTTGTCTCCACAAGAATAAGGATCACAAGAACAATAGTGATCTCCTCAAGATCACACTCTTTCTCAAACTCTTTTACAACACTCTCACTCTTTTTACAACTTCTCTATAGTATGAGTAAAGGACTTTTGGCTCTATGAAGTGTGGTGAGAAAACTTCAGTTGTAGAGTGATATTGGCAATCAAACACAACTGAAAAACAAACTTTAAAAGAGTTGGAAATGAAAGCTTTGAAACAATTTTTCTCTTTCTCTTGAAAACAATGAAAAACAAGGATTTTTCTAAGTAAATAACAAAGACCTATTGCCCTCTATTTATAGGGAGAGAATAGGTTAAAACTCTTTTCTTTTCACCTAATTTGACCTGCAAAAGGCCCCCAACAGCTCTCTAAAACTCTGTTAAAGAAGACAGAAAAAACAGATTTTCAGACTTGCCCAAAGAGGAAAGAGCCGTTGGCCAGCAGCAGGCTTGGCGGTCGACCGGTCCGGTCGACCGTCGCCTTGCTGGCAAAGAGCCGTTGGGCTCCGGTCGACTGTCCGGTCGACCGTCCCCTTTGAGGAAACACAGTTTCCTTAGTGCGGTCGACCGGGCGGTCGACCGAAACAAACTGAGAGTGGCCTGCTTACAGTCGGTCGACCGGGCCGGTCGACCGACAGACGTGCACAAACGTGCACGTCCTGACACAGGCGCCGGTCGACCGGGCGGTCGGCCGGTCAACCTGAAACAGGGAAAACTGGCAGGATTTTGAGTTGGAAAATTTTGTGAAAAATATTTTAAGATACTTATAACTAAGTATTATGCAAAAATAGTCTATACACATGTTTTAAACAAGATATTCAATTTGTAACAAGTTTGGATACATGTATATATAAACTTAGGCATAAAACTTAGAAACAAACATTTTTAAAACATAGAATTTTGTAAAGGAAAAATGTGTGTGTGTATCCTAGAGCCAAATATCATATACTCAAACTTTAACATTCTATTCTTACAAAGTTCTAAGGACTTCAAGGCTTCAAGAGGGGCTTTCTCCACTTAATCTTCAATTTTGCATCTTGAGCCCAATTTGAGTTATCTTGAGTCCAAGTCACTTTCCTTTAGGGAAGAAAACACCTATGCAAGATAGAAAACCTGAAACACACTTAAACAACAAATAATATTAGTACAAATAACTAATATGTTTTGTAATCATCAAAACACACTAAAGACGGGTGATTGTAACCTTGGGCCAACAATCTCCCCCTTTTTGATGATGACAAAACATATAAGTTATTTAAACAAATAAAGGAAGAAGAGCTTGGAAAGCTCCCCCTCAAACAATGCTATGTAAAAATACTATGAGTGAGATACATGAAGCATTGAAAACACAATATTTTTGTCAAAAACTTAAATATCAATTGAAATCAAACTTAATCTTATATACCAATTAAACTTATACTTTTTCTCTTAAACTTATTTCTTTTTCTCCCAAACTCAAGTAAATAAACAAAACTCAAACTATAAGCAAACAAACTTATTTCTTTTTCTCCCCCTTTTTGTCATACATCAAAAAGGGTTAAAAATCAAAACAAACAAAACACCAAAATAGAAATATTTTTAAGAATCTATCATGCAAACATTCAACTCACCACAAATAAATGAAAATCTAGCATAATCTAGAGGTTTAGTAAAAATATCGGCAAGTTGAAAATCGGTAGAAACATAATCAATATCAATATCACCTTTCTCATAATGATCTCTAAGAAAGTGATACCTAATGTCAATGTGTTTGGTTTTACTATGTTGATTTGCATTCTTTGTCATGTGAATAGTACTAGTATTATCACAAAATATTTTAACATGATCAAAGTGTAAATCTGTAACGCCCCGATCCTGGCGGATACGGACACGTCACCGCGACGTATATACGTAGGTCAGAACTGCCCCCACATATATACGCTAAGCGAAAAAGTACAATATAATCCAGAAACAGAGTATAACACAAGCGTGATATATTCATATATGCCAACATAGAGTACAAGTACAAAGTTATACAAGTTATGAACTGATACACTTTACAAGTGTTTTGTTTCACAACCAAGTCCAAAAGAATATACACAAAGTCTACACAAATGCTCACATAAGAGAAGGAAATCCTGTGAGCCAAAAGAAATGGTACGGCACTGGAGGAACTAGAGCTGGTTGGCCTGCTCACTGAAGTACTCTTGGTCCTCAGTGGATGGATCCACTTCGTTCCAAGTCTCGGGATCTGAATATGCAAATCCACAGAATCAAGACATATCATAATAACGAGATATGGCCAACTGGCTAATGGACATGAGTAAATAAGATATAGCAGCATAAAGGTAGAGCATGAAATTCCAAAGTCCTAAAACAATACATCTACAATTAATGTCTTAATTTTATTACTTATTTCATTGTGATATCTAGCTATGTGGTCCAGCGTCCCAGTGCACATAGATCCATATCCCAATAAAACAAGGGGGTTATTGGAAATCAGCGGTTGTATCGAAGAACTATGTTTACAGTGGACCCCGTACATGCCCGGGATAACGGTCCATGATTGTTCCGTTGCTTGTAAACGGAAGCCAGCCGCTAGGCCAAACAGTAGAGTCTTATTTGTATGCTCTTGTCATGACTTGATTCCTGAATAGGGAGCAAGCTCTCCCCTCGGTCCCCTGGTGTACCGCAGGTTAGACCGGAACATGAGTTGCACAACATTTCCTAAAACCACTGTAAACACGAACACAATCGATATCCGCATGGTCTCCCCCGGACCCATATAAGTTGATCTATTTTATACAAAAGTCAAGTCTATCATGCTTGGTATAAGTGATAGCATGATAAGGTGGAGATATACAATTTAATTAACAAGTCCTACATGAAATACATGGTAACATGTCATGAAGTATATGTCATGAGATCCTGCAAGTAACATGTCATGTGGTATCAATTATGAAGCATAAACAATACTAGCATATCATACATGTATCATGTTTAGACCAAAATCAGAAAAGAAAACAACTGAGTTAACCAGCCAGAATTAGTCGACTAGGTGAAAGATTAGTCGACTAATAGGGGTCATCAGTCGACTACTAGTCCGCAGGAGTCGACTAAAGTGATTTCCAGAGAGTTTGTTAGTCGACTGGGGTTGGGGTAGTCGACTAGGTAAATTATAAGTCGACTAATGGATACGCAAGTCGACTAAATTTGATACCTAAAATTGAGACTAATCCTCGGGACATGTTAGTCGACTAAGGCACTATGTATAGTCGACTAGAAGTATATGGTCGACTAATAATTTGGGATGAGTCGACTGGAACTGGGAGTTGGTGTTTTTAGATCTGGAATAGGTTAGTCGACTAGGTTGATAATATAGTCGACTAGGTGGGTCTAGTCGACTAGTAATGGGGTCTTAGTCGACTAAAACTGTGAAAATCAGAAAGCTACGTTTCATCCAAGGTGGATTAGTCGACTAGTATCCAGGTCAAGTCGACTAATCCTGGGAAAAACAGAAAACAGAATAGAGATTCTGATGGTTGTTTGAATGGCTAAAAATACGATTTTATGGCACAAGAAACATGAATGATCAACACAAGCATACTAGGAAGTAGTCTAGCCTTGGTGAGTAAATATACTCACTTGGATAGGTTGTGTGGGGCTTTTACGAGTCCCGAAGAGATAGAAATCGACGAAAAGCACCAACGCGATTCTTGACGATATCGCGGACGATCCTTAAACCAAGTTGCTTGAGATGGAGGGGAAGACCTAGGGTTTGCTTTGGAGAAGGAAAGGGAAGTTGATTTCTTGTGAAGTGAAAAGAGAAAAGAATTGTAAAGGAAGGATTTATATAGGATTTGATTTTTGTAAAGGAGTTGCAATTAAAGAATTGGAGAGGGGTTTTATGCAAATAGGGGTGATGGGGTGTCTCCCTTGGCCAATGGTGGCCGGCCATGGAGATGAAGAGTTAATGAGGGCATTAATGAGGAAGTGGGTGGGATTTTAGATATTTTGGAAGAGATATTTTGGAAGAGATAATTTGTTGGAAAGAAAGAAGGAAGGAAAAAGAAAAGGAAAAGGAGAAGAAATTATAAAAAGAGAAAATATTTTCTCTAACTCGAAAATTAAAATATTGAAAACACGGGTTCCCGGGTTAAATCGAGAATGCGGAAAACATTTCGGAAAATACCGAAATCGTCCGAAATTCAAGTATCTCGGAACGACTCGTAAATTTTACCAAAAATCAATAATAATACATGAAGACTAATAGTGAAATCCGTTTGAAGAATTACTTTATAGTTTTGGAACTAAAAATCCCGGAACCGGAAAAATACCGACTCCGTTGGAATTTTCATAAAATCATAAAATTCTAAGAAAAGAATGTAGATAGAAATATGATTCTAAGAGATAATGCCTAAAGGGCTTTCTAGAAATTCCTAAAGGTTTGTGAAATAAAAATTCGGAAATCGATCAGCGACACTGGTCGACACCGGTTTTGAAGAAATTCATTTTAATTTTAGAAAATTCCAGAAAATCACATAAAATCTAATATATAAGAAAATGATATTTGAAATTGAAATTGGATAAATACGAAAGGTAAATCGGAAAATACGGCTGAAAAGCTGAATACGCAACAAGGTACGTATTCTGGAAACGAGGTATTACAATCTACCCACCTTACAAAAATTTCGTCCTCGAAATTTCGTAAAGTTAAAGGCAACAAGGAAGGACATGATAAATGGAATATAACGGTAGAGGGATAGAAGGAAAGAGTCTTACCAATTGGTGAAGAGTTGAGGGTATCGCTCTCGGATGACGTCCTCTCGCTCCCATGTAGCCTCTCCCGGTACATGGCGGTTCCAAGACACTAACACCAAGGTATATCCTTGCTCTTCAGTGTCTTGACACTCCTGTCCAAGATGGCCATCGGCTGCTCCTGATAAGATAAGTCCGGTTGAAGCTCCAACTCGGAATGATCCAAAATGTGACTCTCATCCTTCACATATCTCCTCAGCTGAGACACGTGGAAAACATTATGAACCCCGTCCAACGATGGCGGCAGCGCCAATCGATAAGACACATCTCCCACTCGACCTAATATCTCGAATGGGCCGATATACCTCGGACTTAGTTTCCCACGAGTGCCGAAGCGGATCACTCCCTTGGTCGGTGAAATTTTCAGGAACACATGATCTCCAACTCCGAATTCCAATGGCCTCCTCCGAGAATCTGCCCAACTCTTTTGCCTGCTCTGAGCTGCCCTGAGAGATCCCTGATAATCTTGACTTTCTCTGTCGTCTGGATCAGCATCTCTGGTCCCAACAGGCCTCTCACCAACTTCATCCCAGCAAATTGGTGACCTGCATTTCCTCCCATACAGTGCCTCAAAGGTGCCATCTTTATACTTGCCTGATAGCTGTTGTTATATGAAAACTCAGCCAAGTGAAGATGGTCTTCCCAAGAACCCCCGAACTCAATCATGCAGGCTCTAAGCATATCTTCGAGGATCTGGATGGTCCGCTCTGACTGTCCGTCTGTCTGGGGATGATAAGCTGTACTGAACTTCAGACGAGTGCCCAGACTCTCTTGGAGACTCTCCCAAAAGTGAGATCTGAATCTCGTGTCTCTGTCTGAAACAATACTGACTGGCACTCCATGTAGACGGACCACTTCCTTCATATACTTCTCTGCCAACACCTCTGTCGTCTGACCGACCCGGAATGGTATAAAGTGGGCCGACTTAGTGAGACGATCAATGATGACCCACACGGCATTATTACCTTTGGGACTACGAGGTAATGCCGTGACAAAGTCCATCGTGATATGCTCCCATTTCCACTCGGGTATTGGCAAAGGTTGCAGAAGTCCAGCCGATCTCTGATGCTCGATCTTAATCTGCTGGCACACCAAGCACTTAGCCACAAATTGTGCTATCTCTCTCTTCATGGCATTCCACCAAAAGTGCTTCTTCAGGTCTTGGTACATCTTGTTTCCTCCAGGGTGTATAGAGTAAGCTGAACTGTGGGCTTCAGCTAAAATCTTCCGTCTCACTTCCCCCTGAGGGACACAAAGTCTATCTCCATAGTACAAGGCACCATCCGGACGAATACAGATATCCGTCCTTAATCCAGCCTCGACTTGATCTCTGAATGTCTGAAGTCTGGGGTCCTCCTTCTGTGCCTCCTTAATCTCCTCCAACAGTGAAGACTGGATCTGTAAGGCCATAAGCTGTCCTGTCTTCTCAGCTCCTCGAACTACCATCAGATCCAATCGAATGAAATCTCGAATCAAGTCCTCTTGCTGAGTGAACTGGACAAGCACTCTGTTCTCTGGCATCCTACTCAAAGCATCCGGAACTGTATTGACCTTGCCTGGATGATATTGCAAGTCAATGTCGTAGTCTGCCATAAGCTCCAGCCATCTCCTCTGCCTCATATTCAGCTCTTTCTGTGAAAAGATGTACTTGAGGCTCTTGTGATCTGTATATATTAGCACTCTATCTCCCAGAAGATAGTGCCTCCAAATCTTCAAGGCAAAGATCACTGCTGCCAACTCCAAATCATGAGTTGGGTAATTCCTCTCATGAGGCTTCAACTGCCGGATGCATATGCGATAACATGATCATGTTGCATAAGCACGCATCCCAGGCCTTTACCTGAGGCATCACTAAAGATGACCATTCCTCCTCTCCCTGAGGGAGTTCTCAAGATAGGAGCCGAAATGAGCTTCTGCTTCAACTGCTCGAAGGCTGCATCACACTCCTCTGTCCAGATGTACTTCTCCCCTTTCCTGGTAAGCTTCGTCAATGGAGCTGCAATCCGAGAGAAATCCTGGATGAAGCGTCTGTAATAGCCAGCTAGTCCAAGAAAACTCCTTATCTCTGTCACTGTCCTCGGATTGGCCACTCCTTTACTGCCTGGACTTTACTCGGATCCACTGAGATACCTTCTGCTGACACCACATGTCCGAGGAATGCTATGCTGTCCAGCCAGAACTCACACTTACTCCTTTTGGCATGAAGCTGCTCCTGCTGAAGTGTCTGCAACACAATTTTCAAGTGCTCTGCATGCTCCCTCCTGTTCCTTGAATAGATCAAGATGTCGTCAATGAAAACAACAACAAACTGATCCAAGAAGGGCGAGAACACTCGGTTCATTAAATCCATAAACACGGCAGGGGCATTAGTGACTCCGAAAGGCATAACAAGAAACTCGTAGTGGCCATATCGGGTCCTGAAT
Source organism: Agave tequilana (assembly GCA_038442645.1). Classification (NCBI taxonomy): domain Eukaryota; kingdom Viridiplantae; phylum Streptophyta; class Magnoliopsida; order Asparagales; family Asparagaceae; genus Agave; species Agave tequilana. The sequence continues at coordinate 91,059 of JAVJIF010030108.1, forward strand.
GCCGTCTTCAGTATATCCTCCTTCTTCACCCTCAGCTGATGGTAACCCGACTGTAAGTCCAACTTGGAGAATACGCGGGCTCCATGAAGCTGATCAAATAGATCATCAATCCTGGGAAGGGGATACCTGTTCTTGATGGTGACTTTGTTTAACTCCCTATAGTCAATACAAAGTCTCTTGCTACCATCCTTCTTATTGGCCAACAATACTGGAGCTCCCCACGGTGATGTACTGGGCCTGATCAATCCCTTATCTGATAACTCCTGTAGCTGCTTCTTCAGGATTTCCAACTCCGTCGGTGCCATCCTGTACGGAGCCTTAGATATAGGTGCTGCTCCTGGAATAGTCTCGATGGAGAACTCAATCGTCCTGACAGGTGGCAGTCCTGTGATCTCAGCAAATACCTCCGGGAATTCATCCCACACCGGTACCTTCTGCTTCTGAACCTCCGATGAAATGATCTGCTTTCCCTTAGTGGACTTCACTTCTCCACTAAACTGAAACTCAGGCTGAAGGGGAATCCTAAATTGATTTTCCTCTCTCGACAATCAATCACGGCATAATACTGACTAAGCCAGGTCATGCCTAAGACCACGTCGTACCCCTTAGTGTCGAGTACGAGCATATCTATGGCTAAGACCTTGTCACACAGTTCTACTGGACAGTCAGTACACACTCTAGATGATAAGATCACCCCATTCCCTGTACTTATCTCCCACTTGTGGTCTAAAACCTTAACAGGTATAGAATGGACGGCCACAAAGTTATCAGAAATATAACAGTGGGATGCACCAGAGTCGAATAGAGCGATAACAGGCTTTGAGTATACTCTGATGTTACCTGTAATCACCTCCTCTGAAGCCTCTGCCTCAGCCTCTGTCAGGTTGTAGGCCTGACCTCTGCCTCGTCCGACTGCTGTTCTGCCTCCCCTCTGCACTGGACGAATCATGTGCTGTGGAGGAAGGGGTGCTCTCCTCACCACTGGCCCCTGGTCCTTCTGCCCAATTGGTCCTGGCAGCACTCTCTGTCCACTGGGTCCTGGAAGTCCTGGCAAGGGCTGGTTGGCCATCCCGAATCTCCGATGGTGTGGACAAGTCTCTACTGCATGTCCTCGAGACCCACATATCAAACACAAGCCGTTTGCCCTCCGGCAATTTGGTTGAGTGTGCCCTGGCTTCTGACAGAAGTTGCAGAAAATAGATGATTGGGCTGCCTGGTAGGGAGCCGGTCTGAAGGGCTGCCTCTGCATCTTCGCCGCTCTAAATGGGATTCCTCTTCCCGTAGGCACAAACGGCCTCTTCATGACCTGATTTCCCATCTGAGTCTCTTTCTCCTTTTCAAACCCACGCTCCACCTCTCGAGCGCTGGTAAGAACCTCTGCATATGTCTTCAAATGTTGGGGCATGAGGTACATCTGAATCTTCATCTGAAGACCCTTCTGGAATCGGCTTGCACGCTTCACTTCATCTGTGACCATATATGGCGCGAAACGGCTGAGTCTCAGGAAGTCTGCGGCGTATTCGTCCACCGACTTGTTTCCCTGCTGGAGGCTAATGAATTGCTCCTCCATCTCTTGCTGCGCCGTATCAGGAAAGAACCGGCTGTAAAAACTCTCTGAGAAGGTCTTCCAAGTGATGGGCTTCTCCAAGCGGGCCTCCTCCGCAAGCCACCAAGTCCGAGCTATGTCTTTAAGCTGGATCTTGGCTACTTCTACCCGATCCTCCTTCGGTACACGGGCGGCATTCAGCAGGTCAGCAGTGTCCGTCAACCACTGCTCAGCCTCCAGTGGTTTCTCTCCTCCAGTAAAGATAGTTGGCTGCAGCCGTCGGAAATCGGACACATTCCCAGGCCTTTGTCCTTTTGGGGCCGCTAGCTCTTGCCTAAGGAGCTCGGTCTGCTGTTGTTGGTTCTCCATCTGCTTCTGCTGATTGTCCATTTGCTGCTGCTGGTACTGTTGCTGGTTATTCATCTGCTGCTGCTGATTCCCTAGCATAGTCTGAATGATCTGGAGGACATCAGCATTCTCTCCTCCTCCTATAGGTCCATTCGGGACTTGCCCGACGTTGTTACGACCTGAGCGTCTCTCCATCGAATGATAACTGGAATTGGAAACAATGGAAAGGAGTTCAGGATATGAAGGAATTGATCAAAGAAGGAAGCAAGACGGACTCTATAACTTTGTACATTATAGTTGGCACTAGCAAATACTAGGATTTGCCACTTGATTGTACTTTAGGTTTGAGAGCCTAGGCTCTGATACCAACCTGTAACGCCCCGATCCTGGCGGATACGGACACGTCACCGCGACGTATATACGTAGGTCAGAACTGCCCCCATATATACGCTAAGCGAAAAAGTACAATATAATCCAGAAACAGAGTATAACACAAGCGTGATATATTCATATATGCCAACAATAGAGTACAAGTACAAAGTTATACAAGTTATGAACTGATACACTTTACAAGTGTTTTGTTTCACAACCAAGTCCAAAAGAATATACACAAAGTCTACACAAATGCTCACATAAGAGAAGGAAATCCTGTGAGCCAAAAGAAATGGTACGGCACTGGAGGAACTAGAGCTGGTTGGCCTGCTCACTGAAGTACTCTTGGTCCTCAGTGGATGGATCCACTTCGTTCCAAGTCTCGGGATCTGAATATGCAAATCCACAGAATCAAGACATATCATAATAACGAGATATGGCCAACTGGCTAATGGACATGAGTAAATAAGATATAGCAGCATAAAGGTAGAGCATGAAATTCCAAAGTCCTAAAACAATACATCTACAATTAATGTCTTAATTTTATTACTTATTTCATTGTGATATCTAGCTATGTGGTCCAGCGTCCCAGTGCACATAGATCCATATCCCAATAAAACAAGGGGTTATTGGAAATCAGCGGTTGTATCGAAGAACTATGTTTACAGTGGACCCCGTACATGCCCGGGATAACGGTCCATGATTGTTCCGTTGCTTGTAAACGGAAGCAGCCGCTAGGCCAAACAGTAGAGTCTTATTTGTATGCTCTTGTCATGACTTGATTCCTGAATAGGGAGCAAGCTCTCCCCTCGGTCCCCTGGTGTACCGCAGGTTAGACCGGAACATGAGTTGCACAACATTTCCTAAAACCACTGTAAACACGAACACAATCGATATCCGCATGGTCTCCCCCGGACCCAATATAAGTTGATCTATTTTATACAAAAGTCAAGTCTATCATGCTTGGTATAAGTGATAGCATGATAAGGTGGAGATATACAATTTAATTAACAAGTCCTACATGAAAATACATGGTAACATGTCATGAAGTATATGTCATGAGATCCTGCAAGTAACATGTCATGTGGTATCAATTATGAAGCATAAACAATACTAGCATATCATACATGTATCATGTTTAGACCAAAATCAGAAAAGAAAACAACTGAGTTAACCAGCCAGAATTAGTCGACTAGGTGAAAGATTAGTCGACTAATAGGGGTCATCAGTCGACTACTAGTCCGCAGGAGTCGACTAAAGTGATTTCCAGAGAGTTTGTTAGTCGACTGGGGTTGGGGGTAGTCGACTAGGTAAATTATAAGTCGACTAATGGATACGCAAGTCGACTAAATTTGATACCTAAAATTGAGACTAATCCTCGGGACATGTTAGTCGACTAAGGCACTATGTATAGTCGACTAGAAGTATATGGTCGACTAATAATTTGGGATGAGTCGACTGGAACTGGGAGTTGGTGTTTTTAGATCTGGAATAGGTTAGTCGACTAGGTTGATAATATAGTCGACTAGGTGGGTCTAGTCGACTAGTAATGGGGTCTTAGTCGACTAAAACTGTGAAAATCAGAAAAGCTACGTTTCATCCAAGGTGGATTAGTCGACTAGTATCCAGGTCAAGTCGACTAATCCTGGGAAAAACAAAAACAGAATAGAGATTCTGATGGTTGTTTGAATGGCTAAAAATACGATTTTTATGGCACAAGAAAACATGAATGATCAACACAAGCATACTAGGAAGTAGTCTAGCCTTGGTGAGTAAATATACTCACTTGGATAGGTTGTGTGGGGCTTTTACGAGTCCCGAAGAGATAGAAATCGACGAAAAGCACCAACGCGATTCTTGACGATATCGCGGACGATCCTTAAACCAAGTTGCTTGAGATGGAGGGGAAGACCTAGGGTTTGCTTTGGAGAAGGAAAGGGAAGTTGATTTCTTGGTGAAGTGAAAAAGAGAAAAGAATTGTAAAGGAAGGATTTATATAGGATTTGATTTTTGTAAAGGAGTTGCAATTAAAGAATTGGAGAGGGGTTTATGCAAATAGGGGTGATGGGGTGTCTCCCTTGGCCAATGGTGGCCGGCCATGGAGATGAAGAGTTAATGAGGGCATTAATGAGGAAGTGGGTGGGATTTTAGATATTTTGGAAGAGATATTTTGGAAGAGATAATTTGTTGGAAAGAAAAGAAGGAAGGAAAAAGAAAAAGGAAAAAGGAGAAGAAATTATAAAAGAGAAAATATTTTCTCTAACTCGAAAAATTAAAATATTGAAAACACGGGTTCCCGGGTTTAAATCGAGAATGCGGAAAACATTTCGGAAAATACCGAAATCGTCCGAAATTCAAGTATCTCGGAACGACTCGTAAATTTTACCAAAAATCAATAATAATACATGAAGACTAATAGTGAAATCCGTTTGAAGAATTACTTTATAGTTTTGGAACTAAAAATCCCGGAACCGGAAAATACCGACTCCGTTGGAATTTTCATAAAATCATAAAATTCTAAGAAAAAGAATGTAGATAGAAAATATGATTCTAAGAGATAATGCCTAAAGGGCTTTCTAGAAATTCCTAAAGGTTTGTGAAATAAAAATTCGGAAATCGATCAGCGACACTGGTCGACACCGGTTTTGAAGAAATTCATTTTAATTTTAGAAAATTCCAGAAAATCACATAAAATCTAATATATAAGAAAATGATATTTGAAATTGAAATTGGATAAATACGAAAGGTAAATCGGAAAATACGGCTGAAAAGCTGAATACGCAACAAGGTACGTATTCTGGAAACGAGGTATTACAAAATCATAGTCAAGGAGAGTATGTTTCATCCAAAGAACTTGTGCACAACAAGCTCCGGCTGCAACATACTCTGCCTCGGCGGTTGAAAGGGCTACCGAATTTTGCTTTTTGGAAGACCAAGATACAAGACAATTACCTAAGAATTGACATGTTCCACTTGTGCTCTTCTTATCTACCCTACAACCCGCATAGTCGGCATCCGAAAAGCTCGTCATTGAAAATTGGCCGGTTTTCGGATACCACAAACCCATTTCAATAGTGCCCTTTAGGTATCTAATTATGCGTTTAACCGCAATTAAGTGAGATTCTTTAGGACAAGATTGAAAACGTGCACAAAGACAAACGGAAAACATAATATCCATCCTACTAGCCGTCAAATAAAGCAAGCTACCTATCATGCTACGATATAATTTAATGTCTACACTTTTACCTTGTTCATCCTTGTCAAGCTTGGTAGTTGTTGCCATGGGAGTTTTGCTTACTTTAGATTCTTCAAGCCCGAACCTCTTGATTAGTTCCTTTGTGTACTTGGCTTGATTGATGAAGATCCCATCCTTCCTTTGCTTGATTTGGAGTCCAAGGAAATAGTTTGAGTTCCCCCATCATAGACATTTCGAATTCATCCTTCATGCATGATTCAAAAGCTTGGCAAAGAGATTCATTAGTAGAACCAAAATAATATCATCTACATAAATTTGCACAATAAGAATATCATTTTCTACATGTTTTATAAACAAGGTTGTATCAATTTTACCTTTCTTAAAACCATTTGAAATCAAAAATGAAGAAAGTCTTTCATACCAAGCCCTAGGGGCTTGTTTTAAACCATAAAGAGCTTTATCTAATTTAAAAACAAAATCCGGATGTGTAGGATCAACAAACCCGGGGGGTTGTTCAACATACACTTCCTCTTCAATAAAACCATTTAGAAAAGCACTTTTAACATCCATTTGAAACAATTTAAAATCTTTATATGAGGCAAATGCTAGTGTCATCCGTATGGCTTCAAGCCGTGCTACGGGTGCAAAGGTTTCTTCAAAATCGATTCCTTCGATTTGAGTGTAACCTTAGGCAACTAACCTAGCTTTATTCCTAACAACGTTACCCGATTCATCCAACTTGTTCTTAAAGATCCACTTAGTACCAATTGTTGGTCTATCGTGGGGCCTAGGAACAAGGTGCCAAACTTGGTTGCGCTCAAATTGATTGAGTTCCTCTTGCATAGCTAACAACCAATATGAATCGGCCTCGGCTTCGAGGACGTTCTTGGGTTCAACATGAGAAATAAATGCATAATGTCCACAATAGTCATGAAGTTTAGAGCGAGTTGTTACCCCTTTTGATACATCACCTATGACAAGGTCCTTGGGATGATGTGGATTGTATCTCCAATCCTTTGGAAGTTGTTGAGTGGGCTCTTCTCCATTTGTTTGATCTTCATTTCCTTGAGCCTCTTGTATTTTAGCTTCACTTCCTTCATCATCCTTTGGCTTGTCTTCCATAGTAGGTGTATCCTCCAAGGTCACTTTCTCTAAGCCTTCATGCAAAGCATCTATTTCTACAACATTCTTAACAAACAAGTTAGATTCCTCAATAGTCAATGATGACCTATTGAAGACTCTATAAGCCTTACTAGTACTAGAATAACCCACAAATATAGCCTCATAAGATTTAGGATCAAATTTTCCTAAATTATCTTTTGTATTTAAAACAAAACATTTGCATCCAAAAACCTTGAAATATGAAACATTTGTTTTTCTAGAAAAGTACATTTCAAAAGAGGTTTTTGTAGTATTTTTACACAAGAAAACACGATTTGATATATAGCATGATGTATTAACGGCCTCGGCCCACAAATAATAATGTGGTAGACCGTATTCACTAAGCATTGTCCTAGCCATCTCTTGCAAAGTTCGATTTTTTCGTTCAACTACTCCATTTTGTTGTGGAGTTCTAGGACAAGATAGTTCATGCTTTATTCCATGTTCTTCACAAAAAGTGGTAAAGGGTTAGTTAATGAATTCACCTCCTCTATCACTTCTTATTCTTAAATCGAAACATCTTTTTCTTTTTCAACTCTTTTCTTAAAAGTTTGGAAATACGAAAATGCTTGATTTTTATGCTCAAGAAAGAAAACCCAAGTAAAACGTGAAAAATCATCAACTAAAACAAATGCAAATCTATTCCCACTTAGACTTTTGGTTTGTTTAGGGCCAAATAAATCCATGTGGATTAACTCCAAAGGACGTGATGTCATGATATCCTTAATTGACTTGAAAGAAGACTTAGTTTGTTTCCCAAATTGACATGCGTCACAAACTCGGTCTTTTTCAAAATTCAAACAAGGAATACCTTTCACCATTTCCTTTGTGTTAAGCCTAGATATATGTCAAAAGAAATGTGGCCTAATCTTCTATGCCACAACCAAGAGTCGTCATCGAGGGCTTTTAAACATGTTATATTACAAGACATATTTAACATATCTATAATATAAACATTACTTTCACGAAAACCGAAAAACACACAAGCATTAGAAATTCTATCAATTACTTTACAAACAACATTATCAAAACTACATCAAAACCTTTATCACATAATTGACTAACACTCAAGAGATTATGCTTGAGGCCGTCAACTAAAACTACATTCTCAATTAAAGGGGATGTGCCAAGTTTTACATTACCAATACCGATGATTTTACCCTTGGCGTCATCTCTGAAGGTGACGGTGCCACCTTCATGGTATCTTGATAGGGTTGCAAAGTTGTTGATATCCCAAGTCATGTGCCTTGAGCAACCACTATCAAGATACCACAATCCTCTACGTCGTTGGGCTTTGGAAGGTACCTATATCATTTAACAAAGTTGTTGACTTTGGTACCCAAACTTTCTTGGGTCCTTGAAAGTTAGTGTTTCGAACCCAAACATTATGAAAAGATGCACTTAGTCTATCATAGCAAAAATTAGCTAAGTGTCCTTTCCGCCCACAATGTGAACATGAGAACACTCTTCCATACATGAATGCATGATGAGTGTGTGAAGTGTGAGCATGCTTTGGGGGTTTGCCACGATGTAAAGGTTGTGTGGTATGAACATGAGCATAAGCATTATGAACATTTTTCTTAGGGGCTTGTTTCTTAGGAAACATGGCCTCTATCTTTTTCTTATCAAACTCACTACACTTTTTCAAAACAATACCTAAAGAATCTATTCTTTCCTTAAGCATGGTAATCTCATTAGCATCAACAAATGGGGACTTGCCTTTACAAGAAGTCTTGTATTTATCAAATTCATTTTTAGTGGAAACCAAAGTAGAATGCAAGTCATTATTTTCTTTAGAAAGATTTACAACTTGAAGACTAAGAGATTCATTTTCCTTTTTTATTTTTAAATACTTTTTCTTTAAGAAGTCATAATTATGAGATAATTCTACAAAAGCTTCTCCTAACTCATCCATAGAAAGTTCATCATTAGGAGAAGTGGAAGGGGTTACCTTGCTTGTGCTTTCATTTGCCATGAAGCACATGTTGGCGGTATCAATCTCCTCCTCGGATTCGCTCTCGGAATCCCATGTAGCTTTCATTGCCTTCTTCTTGTGAGGCTTCTTTGAGGTGGAGGGCTTCACTTTATCCGGACACTCCGCCACTATGTGTCCCGGTCTTTGGCAATTAAAGCAAATGATCTTTCTTTCTTCTTTGCCTCCTTGCCATCTCTTCCTTCCTTGAAATTTAGCCTTGTTGTACATCCTCCGGACGTTCTTCACAAGAAGTGAGAGCTCTTCGTCATCTTCTTCTTCATCGTCTTCGTCGGAGTGTGTGGATTGGCTTTTGAAGGTTATAGTCTTCTTCTTGGAAGGAGCCATGTCCTCCCTCACTTTCCTCTCCATCTCATGGGTTTTGAGGTTCCCAATGAGACCAATTAGCTCCATCTCCTCCTTGTCATTGAGTTCCTTCAAGGTTGTTGCTTTTACTTCCCATGAAGGAGGAAGAGCCCGGATGATCTTTCTTACTCTTTGATCGTTATCAATAGCATCACCTAGAGAAGAAAGTCCATTAGTAATCTTTGTAAATCTTGTAACCATATCATCTATGGTTTCATTTTCTTGCATGCAAAAATTCTCATATTGGGACCGAAGAAGGTCAATCTTAGCCCTCTTCACTTGTGAGGTCCCTTCATGTGTAACTAGTAAATGTGTCCAAATTTCATATGCGGACTTGCAATGAAAAACTCTAGCTATGTCATCATCATTAAGGGCTTGTAGGAGTGCATAGTGAGCCCTAGCATTGGCATCAAATTCTTTGGTCTCTATTTCGGACCAAGTGGATTCATCACCGGGGGGTGCACTAAAGGGTTTGGTCACGGCCTTTGCAACTCGACTACCTAGAGATTGCAAGAAAATGGTCATCTTAACCTTCCATATGGGAAAGTTAAGTCCATCAAACTTAGGGGGTGTCTTAATACCTTCGGCCATCTTTACTAAGTGAGAATGAATGAAATGATTAGCAATATTAGGATCTTTCTAGGGTTGTTAAGCCAAGAGCCTAGTAACCAAGCTCTGATACCAATTGAAATACACCTAGAGGGGGGGTGAATAGGTGTAATTGCTAATCTAATGATCTTTTTAAACTTAATTGAATGAGTGATGCAACAATCTCTCAAAACACGACTAAGAGCCGAATACCCCGTGAGAGGTTCTGAACTCCTTCCTCCCAATTCCCCTTAAAATGGGTTAGAGGTGCGCAATGCAACCGTGTTGTATGAGATATGATCGAACAAGTAAAGAATGAAATGCTATGATGAAATACACACAATCAACAACACAAGTAAAACAAACAAGAGAAGATTGCACAAAGAAAAGGGTTAGTTCTCAAGCAAATAATTGAAGACAATATAAAGCAAGAGAAATGTAAAGCAAGAATAACGCAAGGCAATCGCAAACACAAATGATTTGTTTCGAGGTTCGAGCCACCGCTTTAGTCCCCGCCTTCACCTCCGTGAAGGGTTTCCACTATCCACCGAGGATGCCGTACAAGTTTGGTCTACCGAAGACCCCAAGCCCTTAGCTTCACAACTTACAAAGAACTCCACCTAGGAGTTGTCTCCACAAGAATAAGGATCACAAGAACAATAGTGATCTCCTCAAGATCACAAAACTCTTTCTCAAACTCTTTTACAACACTCTCACTCTTTTTACAACTTCTCTATAGTATGAGTAAAGGACTTTTGGCTCTATGAAGTGTGGTGAGAAAACTTCAGTTGTAGAGTGATATTGGCAATCAAACACAACTGAAAAAACAAACTTTAAAAGAGTTGGAAATGAAAGCTTTGAAACAATTTTTCTCTTTCTCTTGAAAATAATGAAAAACAAGGATTTTTCTAAGTAAATAACAAAGACCTATTGCCCTCTATTTATAGGGAGAGAATAGGTTAAAACTCTTTTCTTTTCACCTAATTTGACCTGCAAAAGGCCCCTAACAACTCTCTAAAACTCTGTTAAAGAAGACAAAAAAAACAGATTTTCAGACTTGCCCAAAGAGGAAAGAGCCGTTGGCCAGTAGCAGGCTTGGCGGTCGACCGGTCCGGTCGACCGTCGCCTTGCTGGCAAAGAGCCGTTGGGCTCCGGTCGACTGTCCGGTCGACCGTCCCCTTTGAGGAAACACAGTTTCCTTAGTGCGGTCGACCGGGCGGTCGACCGAAACAAACCGAGAGTGGCCTGCTTACAATCGGTCGACCGGGCCGGTCGACCGACAGACGTGCACAAACGTGCACGTCCTGACACAGGCGCCGGTCGACCGGGCAGTCGGCCGGTCAACCTGAAACAGGGAAAACTGGCAGGATTTTGAGTTGGAAAATTTTGTGAAAAATATTTTAAGATACTTATAACTAAGTATTATGCAAAAATAGTCTATACACATGTTTTAAACAAGATATTCAATTTGTAACAAGTTTGGATACATGTATATATAAACTTAGGCATAAAACTTAGAAACAAACATTTTTAAAACATAGAATTTTGTAAAGGAAAAATGTGTGTGTGTATCCTAGAGCCAAATATCATATACTCAAACTTTAACATTCTATTCTTATAAAGTTCTAAGGACTTCAAGGCTTCAAGAGGGGCTTTCTCCACTTGATCTTCAATTTTGCATCTTGAGCCCAATTTGAGTTATCTTGAGTCCAAGTCACCTTCCTTTAGGGAAGAAAACACCTATGCAAGATAGAAAACCTGAAACACACTTAAACAACAAATAATATTAGTACAAATAACTAATATGTTTTGTAATCATCAAAACACACTAAAGACGGGTGATTGTAACCTTGGGCCAACAAACAATTCTTCTTTGTTAAAAGAATGAAAAAGAATGAAAAGAAAAGAAAAGGAAAACAAGCATGTGGTAGGTGAAGAAAGCGATGAAAAAAGCGATGTAAAAACAAAAGTGAAGTGCTTTGGAAATCAAAATAGAAAAAGAGATGGAACAAGGTTGAACTAAGAAGGATGGTAAAAACACCGATAGAAAAATGAGAAAAGAGTTTGGAAAACGATTTCTAAATCAAGCTAAAAGAAAACTCATGGCTACTAACTACTAAATGCTCCACTAACCATGCTAACCTCTTCGAGATAGTTGCCTCACATTTTGATCCTTGGCCATCACAATCCTTGGCTCCAAGAGACGGTACAAAGCATGGCTCTTGGATGGTTCATCACATTCAAAACATTGCATCAAGAACAAGCTAATACAAGCATCACTCATTACACTACTAGCATGAAATAAAAGAGCATGAAATAAAAGAGAGTTAACTTGGTTAGCAAGTTAGCAAGTTAGCAAGTTAGATGTTAGAACCCATCATCTTTGGCCATCAATGGCTCTTGCAAGAACAAGGCCTTGTAGAGGCAACCCGATTCATGTGGATTATCAAGTAAGTGGTTAGATGGTTAGTGGTTAGTAGTTAGATTGCCATGAGAAGAAAAACTAGCAAGAAATCATGTAGAAGGTGAAGGAAATTACATTGAAAGAGAAATGAGGCATCTTTACATAGAGTGTCACTCTCTATTACATCAATCCCTTGCTTTCTCTCTCTAGAAATCACTCAGCCCTACTACAATGATCTAAGAAAAAGAAATGAAAAATACAAGAAATGAAGAACACTCACCTACACTACACTAAAATCTGGACCTACTCCTAAAAACGAAGACTGCTTGCGTTTTGGCCAGAGGCAGGGGTATTTATAGGCTTCAGAAGGCTCTGGAAGACGAGACGGGGCCACGCGTCAAAAATCGATGCGTGGCTCCACTACTTTGCCGCGGAAACCCAAGGATTACCGCGTTTTCGCGGCAATTCCAGGGAGCTATGTCTCTGGATTTCGTCAGATTGTTCCCCTGACTGCGAGAATGTTCAGAGTATATCCCGTTTCTGGTACTTTCGGCCGAATATTCGTCTGACATGCGCAGGAGTCTAGGTTCAATGAATCTTCTAGATAATCCCTTGCTTGGCCTCCAAGTAATGCGAATTTAATTACCCTTAATTGGGTCTAATTAAGCTCTTATTACACCTTTTCCCTTGAACATTGGATCTACCTGCAATTAAGACCAAAACAAGATTTAGACGACAATTTATTCATAAATCTGTGGAAAATGTGATATAATAATGCAGAAATGTAGACTAATCATTGGGTTGCTCCCTCTTTGGTAGAGGTTGAGATTGTGTTTGCTCCCTCTAGTGAGAGGTGGAGTTTGGTTGTTTGGCTACGGGCCTATCCCTCTTTGGTAGAGGTGGATTGTGGTTGTATTTGTAGGATCTATAGTCAAGGCAACACAAACACTAGAAGGGGGTGAATAGTATTTATAAAAATTTAAATCAAACTACTTGCAGGAAATAAAAAATTCACAAGATAAACTCAAAAAATTCAAAAGCAAAGACAAGAGAGTTATCCTGGTTCGGTCCTTGTGACCTACATCCAGTCTCCAAGCAAACCGCTTGAGATTTTCCTTTCCTGATTTGTGTACACCCACAACCAATACCTTGTACACCATTTGACAAAACGCCCTTTGCCAAATGTGCACAACTCCTCTTTACAACCAAGAGAACAAACACCTTGTACAACTTTCTTCTACACCAAGAAGACGCCTTTGTATAATAATCCTCTTTGAATGATTACAACTGATCCTATAAGCCTTGAATATGAATGTGCTTGTGGACAAGGTTTCTTATAGGAGGAATTTCAGAAATCTTCACAATGGAGTTTGGAATTTGGTGAAGAAACTGAAAGTGGAACAGGTTTTCAGAAAACAGAATTTTTGGAGAGAGTTTTAGGCTGAAAACTTTAGATTTGAATTGGTGCCTTGACCCTAGGACAATACCCCTATTTATAGGTGAAATTCATAGTGAGTTAGGGTAGTTATCAGGTCAAATTTGAATTTTGAAACGTTAGTTAACACACCAGAATTCACCAACTGCACAGCAGTTATCAACTGCCATTAGTCGACTAGGATAAGAGATTAGTCGACTAGAAGAACAAAATTTTCAAAGATTAGTCAACTAATATATGGGGTAAGTCGACTATATATTGGCTGATACAGATACTTAGTTTCTAGAAAACTGAATGTAGTCGACTATATAGGCATAGTTAGTCGACTAAATAAGGGGTTAGTCGACTTTATATTTTGGGAAGTCGACTAAGTTTGATGCCAGACAGAAACAGAGAGTAGGAAAATTTTTGTAGAGGGGATTAGTCGACTTGGGAAATGTTATAGTCGACTAGGGTATCTGTTAGTCGACTATAGTTAGAGGGCAAGTCGACTAATTCTGATGCCAGAGAACAAACAGAGAGTTGGGTTATTTGTTTTAGAAGCATTTAGTCGACTAGGGGTTTTCTCAAGTCGACTATAGGAAGGGTAGTCGACTATACTAGGGTGTCAAGTCGACTTATAAAAGTATTTGTGTGTGTGTTCAAGGCTTTTCACAATATTCTAAAATTACACAAAAATACCCAAAATTTGCAACATAGGTAGAGTAATCATAATGTGGTAGAATTGCTTGTCCATCATCAAAATCTTTCAACTTGGTAGGCTTCAACATTCTCCCCCTTTTTGATGATGACAACCTGTGTTTATGATAACTCCCCCTGCAGCAAAACTCCCCCTGCAGTAAATAGGTTATAACAAATGATACTTGTTTGCCTCTGCAGAAAGTGTTAAGTTTCCCCTGCATTGCCATATGTCAATATCCCTAACATATATATATTTGCCATAACACACATATGTCAATTTCTTGCCATAACACAGAAATCTCTTACACAGAAACAGAATTTGCAGATATGTAACATAGAAATATGAAATATGTAACACAGAAACACAACACAAAAACACAACTGATCTCCCCTTTTGTCATTAACAAAAAGCAGAAAACATATATGAACATACATGGTTTTCATACTGAAGTACACATTAAAAAGTCTTAAAACAGAAAAATACATAAAGATGCAAAGTTCAAAAAACAAAAAAAACACGTAGAAATGCCAACGCCATAATCATCACATGTCGGATCCGGGAGGAGGAGGTGGTGGAAAATAAGTCTTGAGGATATTCAGAATCTCCGTTTGAGTGGATGCAAATGAGTCCATCTTTAGTTGCATATTCTCAAACTGATTCATCAATAAAGACTAATTTTTGAGCAATTGAATCTGAGAGTCTTGAATAACTTGTTGTTTGGCATGAAGAAATTCAATCTCAACAGACAGAGAATTGTAGAAGGCATCAGCATAAGAAGGAGGTAGTTGGGATGAAGGTGGTTCAGTGAAAGGAGGTTGTGTAGAGGAAGAAGGAGGTTGAGTGGAACTTTGTGGAGGAGGAGAGGGTGGTTATGGAGGAGGATGAGGAATATCGGTAAGTTTCATACGGTGAAGAACGGCACGATCAAAAGGTTCGAAGACCTTAATAACACTAGTTTCGGAAGCAAGATCAATGTGAAATTTTCGAAACACGTGTGACAAAAATGCTCCATAAGGAAGGAAGGAGGTATGAGGCTTAACCATAGTATCAAAGATAATTTTTGCCCAATTGACATCGAGTCCGCCATAATGGCATAGACACAAGTGGCTAACTCTCGGGAATAGTAGTTATAGCTCCCAGTTTTAGGGCAAATATTGTATACAAGGATACGACCTATAAGATGGGGGATTAGTTTCAATTTGTTGTTCGTCATAGGTAATCCTTGTCCGAGAAGAAAAATACTAGATAAGACCTCCGCATCATCCATATTAATATCATTAATCGAGAGGCCATGATAAGGAATTGACAAGATACGGCCTATGGATTTAGGGGATAATTTGATGTTAATACCTTTAACCAATGAATATATATGGACATCATCCTCATTATCTTCAAAGGTTAAATTAGTATAAAATAAGTGAATTAAGAACGCATAATAGCCTTGCCTAGAATCCGTAGAGAACATGTGAACAAGACCACAATTTTGTAAATATGAGACAATATCATAATCATAGAAGTCCTCATATTTAACAAATCTACCGGGTAGAATTTCTAAGGAGGAAAGTCTAAGGAAATCCTCTTCTAGGGTAGGATTTTTCAGAAAAGCCTTAAAATCAACTTAAGAGGAGGAAGAAGATGGTGTGAACTTGGTTTTCTTTGACCTAGACATGCTTAGAACTGAAATTAATGGAAGATACAGCAAGAATAGGAAGTAAATTGCAAAGATTGGAAGGGATTTACCAAGAATTCAAAGGAGAAAAGAGGTTGGGTTCACAGCTTCAGTTGGTGCGGTAGTCGACTGGTCCAGCGGCTGGGAAGAAGAAAATTTGGTGAAATCTAGGGTTTTTGATGAGGGAAAGGGTAGAATAGGAAAGGAAATATCAAATCAATGGTTAGGATAAAAATAGAGTGAGATCGGATCCAAAACTTAAGGATACGGGTCGGGTTTTGAAAGTTAAAAACCAAAATAAGAACACAGGTTTGCACAGGATTAGTCGACTTGGAGTTTGGGACTAGTCGACTAATACACTTACTAGTCGACTAGTCAATCACTATAGTCGACTAACTTTGTAGAAATCAAAAATCCATGTTTCTGTTGATGCAAATTAGTCGACTGGGTCACTGTTAAGTCGACTATGTGTGTAATAAGTCGACTAATATGTATTAGTAAGTCGACTAATTATGAAAAAAATGCCTTTAAAAAATTCTGAAAAAATATTTAAAAATCAGAAAAATTGTAAATACCCAAATCTCTTCGAAATTTCATAAAAATATCTTCTTTAAGAGGTTTTATAAAATATCTGCAATTTGATTATCAGTTGATATAAAATTTAGAGAAATATCTGTTGGCCCAAAGGACTTCCACTCTAATTTTGATGATGATCAACTCATGTAGTTATGTTTACTAATATTCTTGTGATTTTATGTTTCAGATCATTAGCAAGATATTATTGGTGATTGGCTTCAACATGGAGTTTAGAAGCCTTTCATGGTGATTCCGGTGCCCTAGCATAAAGATCATTCCTTTGCAATCGGTGGATCACGGTTTGGGAGCAAGTCGACTTGAAGATGGAAGATCATCAAGAAGACTTAGGTATCCTAGTTTAGGTTTGTGTGTTTTAGATCCATTTGTAAAGCTTAGTATAGTTGATATGCTCAAGTGCACATACACACACGTTTTGGTTTTGATATGTGTTTTCATTAATAGTAGATCAAAACAAGATTAATTGGTTTATGTATATTAGATATATACATGCATGCTTAACTTCTTATACAAACTTAGTTTGACTTACCTATTCATGTGTTTTCATGTTTTGGTATTTTTACAGAACATGTTTTATGGATTTAAAGACAAAAACTATGATATATCTTGTTTCATGTATAATGAACCTATGTCCATATGCAATATGCTTAAATGTGTTTAAAATATCATGTTTTTGTATTTAAACAAGTTTTAGGAAAAATCAGATTTCCTATTGAAAAATACAAGTTTGATAAAATATAAGTATTGGTTTTGATAAAATTTGCAAGACACAAAAATGATTTAATTTGTTGACATATGTCTTGAAATGTTTTATCACAAGTTTGTTTATCAAAGTAAAAATGTTAAAACAAGTTTTATGGAATTTTAGAAAAAATAATAGAATTTTTCAAAATATGTTTAACCCAGTTTCTGGCCCTGTTCTGTGCCTAACAGGCTAGGTCGGTCGACAGCACGTTCGACCGAACCAGTAGCCGGTCGACCGAACAGTCGACCGACGTGCACAGCCTTGTGCACGTCTGGCTGGCACATGGCACGGTTGACCGGTCGGTCGACCGGCCCAGAGAGCAGTGCTCTCTGTATTTTTCGGTCGACCGATCGGTCGACCGAGGGCTCCAACGGTCAGATTTTTGACCGTTGGCGGTCGACCGACCGGTCGACCGGAAGCCTGTCAGGCTGACAGATCAGCCTAACGACTAGTTTTTTTGTTGGGGATATAAATACCCCATTTCTTCATGTTTTAATCGAAGATTTTCAAGGAGAAAAATTTCTGTTTTCTGAAGTATTTAAAACAAGTTTTCAAAAGTGTTTTGGGCTTTAAACTTTCTATCTTATTTGTTTTAGGTTTTTGGAAAATCAAAGAAGATTGGGAGATTTATCTTGTTCTTCATATCTATCATTTACAAAGAATTTTCCCAAGTGTTTTCTTTGAGTTTTCGTTTTTCCAAACTCCTAGTTTTCCACACTTGAGCTATCATCTATCCTAATCAATTAGAATCTTGTTTTTGTGGAAAAGAGATAGAGTTTGTGATCTTTTGTGATCACTAATTGTAAACAGGCTTGTTCTTTGTTGTATCCCTCTTTGGTAGAGGTTGATCGGGTGATTGGTTTGCTCCCTCTTTGGTAGAGGTGGAGAATTGTGTTTGCTCCCTCTTGTGTGAGGTGGAGCTTGGTGGTTGTAAACCTCTTAGGTAGAGGTGTTGGTTGTTGGCTTACCCCTCGGTTGTGAGGTGGTTGTTTGAGAGAGGAGTTTGGTACTCCTAGAGTTGTAACAAATCCTTCTCGGTGAAGGTTCCCTTGGTGGGAGATAGTGGATTGGAAATCCATCACGGTGGTGAAGGCGGGGATGTAGAGCAAGGTGCTCGAACCTCGAAACATATCTTGGACTTTGCGTTTGATCCATTGTCTCTCTAACTCTTATTCTCTTTTATTTTAGCAAAGCATCTTCAATCAGTACATTCATATTGCTTGCTTACATTTGTACCTTGCATATTTCATATTGCTATATTTCGTATATGCTTGGTTGTTTGTGTGTGCCTCACTTATACTTAACCAACAAGAGCTTCACATAGCACCTCAACCCATATCTAGGGGAATCAAGAGGAGTTAGTCCAGAACCCTTCACAGGGTATTCGGCTACACTTGTTGTGTTGTATTAAGTGTGTTGCAAATTTGCATTAGTTTCCGCATTTAGCGCATTTAGTTTCTAGATTAGCTCTTACACCTATTCACCCCCTCTAGGTTTTTTTCAATTGGTATCAGAGCCTACGCTCCTGATATTAGGCTTAACATCCTAGGAGTGAGATCCATTTGTTTTCTAATCTATTGTTTGCATTTGCTTGTTTGCACACACATATAGTTTACCATGGACTTCATGACCCCACCTAGTTTGGATCCTTCCAATATTGTTGTTTGAAAATATAGGATGTCCATGTACCTAAAGACCCTAGGATTGCATGTTTTCCTTGCCGCTACCAAGAGATGTTATCTTGGTGATCGCAATCATATAGGGGCCAATGCACTAGCCCTTGAGGCTATTAGAAGCACATTAAATAAAGAATATCTTATGCTTGCTTCTAACTTTGATTCCGCATTTGCAGTGTGGAATATGTTGACAACCACAACCACCACCTCCGAGCTTTAATTGCAAATCCAACCGGAGGAATCTAGTGGAGAATCTGAATCTCAATGCTTCATGGTCCAAGGGAATGACTCACTTGAGGTACAATCGGAAACTCAAGTAGATAGTGATAGTTTTGATGCTAGTTCTTCTTCATGTGATGATCATATTGATGCCCATGCTTTGAATGAAGAACTTTCTATTGTTTGTGAAAAATTAATAGAAAAATATAAAGTTTTGAAAAAGAAAAGTCTAGGCCTTAACAATGATAATAAAAATTTGATTGCTAGACTTGATGTTGTTTTGCAAGAGAAAGAGGAGATCTCTAATGAAAGGGATTCACTGAAATCTCAACTTGATCTTGCACTTAAAGAAAATGAATTTTTGAAAAATAAAAATGATTGTGAAATAGTTTTGAAGAAAATAAAAACTTGTCTTCAAAAATTGATTTTATTTTAAAGGAGAATGTTGCTTTGAAAAATAAAATTATTTTTATTTCAAATGATTTAAATGTTTGTTTAGAGAAAAACATTGTTTTGCAACATAAAATTGATCTTCATGTTTGCCATGCTAGTGTAACTTCTTCATCTAATCTACTTATTGCATGTACCTCTTCTTCTAGGATTAATGATAACATTTGTTTGCTAAAGAAGAGAGTAGATTGTTTGGGCTCCATTTTGAGCCAATGTGCCAAGAACCACACACATTTGGAATCCATGTTTCGCAAGAAACAAATTCCTTCTATTATGCATGCACACCATACACGGCATACACATGCTCCTCACGGACACCATCACACGTATGCTCATGTGTACACTTGTACACATTGTGGACGTATGGGCCACCTTGCTAAAATTTGTTTTTATAGATTACATTCTTCAAATTTAGCAAATAAATTTGTTTGGGTTAGAGAAGGTACTAACCCCCATGGACCCAAAAGACAATGGGTACCAAAGACCACCCCTCTAATTTTGATATAGGTGTGGGCTCTCACATGACGTGAGAGTAGAGGTACCTTGGAGTGGATGCGTTCCGAGCTTCATGGAAATCAATTGGATGCATCACTTTCAAGGGAAGTTTGGTGGGAGGACCACCTTGTTTTGGAGACTAGAGAGGTGCCTCATCGGTTTTGGTATAAATCTCTAACTCCTTATTATTATTTACATGCTTTTTACTTATATCATATTCATAGCATGTTCATGTATTTTTATGCTTCATGTGGTATAAACTAGTTTAAATGTAGTTTTTATCAAAACTTGCATGTATACATGTACAAATAGTGAGAACAAATTAATTCATATATGTTTGTACTTCATGCTCATTTGTACCCACTATATGCACATGTATAAGTCAGTTTTGATGATTCTTTCATTTATACATGTTTTGCCTACCTTCATGTTTCTACTTCATGTATATGTATTTAAATTCAAATCTAATAAATATACATGTATACCCGTGAGTCTCTTGCCTTCATGCAAATACCTTTATTAGACTCTTTTATGTTTGGGATATGTATGTGTATTATTAGGATTGGATAAATCATACATATACCTAGAAGTTTGTGTTTTAAATGAAAAATGATTTTTCATGATGTGTTTTAATAAAATTGATATTCATGTTTCATTTGAGCTTCAATGACTATTTTCATAAAAATGCTATTTACATGATCTTTTAACACTCACATTTTCACTTATTTATTCATGACTTAGTTTCATGATCATTTTGAGCTTTATAGACCATGAGTGATTAAATATTTATGTATTTAGTTATGTTTTATGAAAAACATATGATTTGTTGTATTTGAAGGATCTTTAACTAGTTTTTCAAAAATCTATTTATACTAGTTATTTATTCTTCAAATAGTTTATGAGATATACACATGATCCTACTATTCTATGGATAAATTCTTTTGTATTCTCAACATCTATTTATTTATATCTCGTTTTCGTGCTTCATGATTTGAATATTAGTTTAAATGTTAGTTTTTGTTAACACTAGGATTTATACTTGTACATATAGTGGGCCACAAATAAATCTATATATGTTTGAGCTTGAATGCTTATTTGAACCCATTAGATGTGCTAGTATAGTCTAGTTTTGATGATTCATGCATTTTAACTTGTATTCTCCTTTTGGATTTGTTTTGTGTTTATTTGTTTAACTTTATGTATATGTCTACCTTATTCAAACTTTTGATTATATATATACATCCTTTTGAGCCACGTGCCTTCATGCATATACATTTAGTGGACTCGTTATGTTTGGATATATATGTATACTTTAGTTTGTATTAGACATACATATGCCTTGAAGATTAAACAGTTTTATTAATTTTCATGTTTACATGTTTAAAGGAATTTAAATGAACTTAATGGAATATTTTTCATGATTATGATCCTCACATTTTATTTGTTCACTCACATTCATTGTTTGCTCATGTTTTATTTTCATGAGTCATTTTTATACTTCATTGACTTGAGTGTTGGATATCATGTGAATTTCATATTTTATGAAAAATTATTTGTTTTTATTCCTTACTTGAAGGATTTCATACTAGTTAACAAAACTTTCCATTTTAACTAGTTCGTATTTTTCGTTGTGATATGAGTTATACCATGCTTCTCTTGTTGTTTCAATTGGTATCATTGAACTCTTTCAATTGGTATCAATTTTGATCATTTTTGTATACTCATATGTCTGTATGTATGTATGCTTTCAATTTCTAATGGTATCAATGTCAATTGGTATCTAATCTTCATACATATGTATATTTGTTTATGCTAAGCTTGAAAACATAATGATTGATTTAGTTTTTAATTGGTATCAAGCCTACGCATATATTTAGTTTGTTTCTCATAAAAGGGAGAAAATTCGATTTTCATATTTTAGTTGTATTTGTATTTCCACTCCCTTGCTTTATGATAGAAAAATAATTAAATTGATATCATATGCTTAAAAGAAAAATTCTCTCTTGTGATGTCATGATGTTTATTTAAAAGTTTTAAATTGGTATCTCAAAATTTTGTTTAAAGAAAATATTCAAAAGTTTTGATTTACATTGCCTATATGCAAGGAGAGCTTAACATCTCTTCTACATATAGATTCATGATGAGTGTATCTTATATTGAGGAGCTTGACAACTCTTCTTTATGTGATACACGTGTGTAGGGGGGGCTTCACATCTCTCCTTATGCATTACATAATATGTGTTATGTGAATTGGGGCTTATCATCCCTTCTTCATATAATGCATATGTGTAGGGAAGTTAACTTAGCGTCTTCCTCTTCATGATTGTATATCGCATATACCATTTATTGATTGTTTTATGTTCACTTTCAATTGGTATCAAGATGCACTTCATTGACATATATGTTTCATTTGGTATCAATGTTTCTTATTCACCCCTTCCTTGTTTCTTTGTTCATACAAAAAGGGGAGAACATTGTTTTGTTGTTTTTAACCCTTTGTTGGTTCTTAGATTTGAACAAAAAGGGGGAGAAGGTTTTGGATTTATATGCATGTCTTTGTATGCATTTATTTGTTTTAAAAAGATGAATGAAAAAGAACATATTTTATTTGTTCATTTAATTGGTATCTAGAGCACCTTTAACATTTCATTGGTGTCTAGATCATGTTTTGTTGATAGACGAATTTGTTTATGTTTTGCTTTTGCTCTTACCCTTTTTATGATGATTGACAAAAAGGGGGAGAAAGATTTTGAGTTTTATATATGCATATTTGTGCTTTGCATATATTAAGTTTTAATTATTTAGTTTTAATTGGTATCTAGAGCACCTTTAATATTTAATATTTCATTGGTATCTAGAGCCTAGAGCATATTTTGTTGATATAAAAGTTTTATTGTTTTCATGCATGATATAATGCATTGCCATTCATTGCATATTTATTATTTATTTGTTTATGCATGAGTTAAGGGGGAGCTTCTTTGAAGCTTAACTTTAATCCATGCATATATAACTCCATGAGTTTTGTCATCATCAAAAAGGGGAGATTGTTGGCCCAATGGCCTTCCACTCTAGTTTGATGATGATCAACTCATGTAGTTATGTTTACTAATATTCTTGTGATTTTAAGCTTCAGATCATTAGCAAGATATTAGTTGGAGATTGGCTTCAACATGGAGTTTAGAAGCCATTCATGGTGATTTCGGTGCCCTAGCATAAAGATCATTCCTTTGCACTCGGTGGATCACGGTTTGGGAGCAAGTCGACTTGAAGATGGAAGATCATTAAGAAGACTTAGGTATCCTAGTTTAGGTTTGTGTGTTTTAGATCCATTTGTAAAGCTTAGTATAGTTGATATGCTCAAGTGCACATACACACACGTTTTGGTTTTGATATGTGTTTTCATGAATAGTAGATCAAAACAAGTTTAATTGGTTTATGTATATTAGATATATACATGCATGCTTAACTTCTTATACAAACTTAGTTTGACTTACCTATTCATGTGTTTTCATGTTTTGGTATTTTTACAAAACATGTTTTATGGATTTAAAGACAAAAACTATGATATATCTTGTTTCATGTATAATGGACCTATGTCCATATGCAATATGCTTAAATGTGTTTAAAATATCATGTTTTTGTATTTAAATAAGTTTTAGGAAAAATCAGATTTCCTATTGAAAAATACAAGTTTGATAAAATACAAGTATTGGTTTTGATAAAATTTGCAAGACACAAAAATGATTTAATTTGTTGACATATATCTTGAAATGTTTTATCACAAGTTTGTTTATCAAAGTAAAAATGTTAAAACAAGTTTTATAGAATTTTAGGAAAGGCAAAAGAATTTTTCAAAATATGTTTAACCCAGTTTCTGACCCTGTTCTGTGCCTAACAAGCTAGGTCGGTCGACAGCACGGTCGACCGAACCAGTAGCCGGTCGACCGAACCAGTAGCCGGTCGACCGAACGGTCGACCGACGTGCACAGCCTTGTGCACGTCTGGCTGGCACATGGCACGGTCGACCGGTCGGTCGACCGTCCCAGAGAGCAGTGCTCTCTGTATTTTTCGGTCGACCGATCGGTTGACCGAGGGCTCCAACGGTCGGATTTTTGACTGTTGGCGGTCGACCGACCGGTCGACCGGAAGCCTGTCAGTCTGACAGATCAGCCTAACGGCTAGTTTTTTTGTTGGGGATATAAATACCCCATTTCTTCATGTTTTAATCGAAGATTTTCAAGGAGAAAAATTTTTGTTTTCTGAAGTATTTAAAACAAGTTTTCAAAAGTGTTTTGGGCTTTAAACTTTCTATCTTATTTGTTTTAGGTTTTTGGAAAATCAAAGAAGATTGGGAGATTTATCTTGTTCTTCATTTCTATCATTTACAAAGAATTTCCCAAGTGTTTTCTTTGAGTTTTCGTTTTTCCAAACTCCTAGTTTTCCACACTTGAGCTATCATCTATCCTAATCTATTAGGATCTTGTTTTTGTGGAAAAGAGATAGAGTTTGTGATCTTTTGTGATCACTAATTGTAAACACCCTTGTTCTTTGTTGTATCCCTCTTTGGTAGAGGTTGATTGGGTGATTGGTTTGCTCCCTCTTTGGTAGAGGTGGAGAATTGTGTTTGCTCCCTCTTGTGTGAGGTGGAGCTTGGTGGTTGTAAACCTCTTAGGTAGAGGTGTTGGTTGTTGGCTTACCCCTCGGTTGTGAGGTGGTTGTTTGAGAGAGGAGTTTGGTACTCCTAGAGTTGTAACAAATCCTTCTCGGTGAAGGTTCCCTTGGTGGGAGATAGTGGATTGGAAATCCTTCACGGTGGTGAAGGCGGGGATGTAGAGCAAGGTGCTCGAACCTCGAAACATATCTTGGACTTTGCGTTTGATCCATTGTCTCTCTAACTCTTACTTCTTTTATTTTAGCAAAGCATCTTCAATCAGTACATTCATATTGCTTGCTTACATTTGTACCTTGCATATTTCATATTGTTATATTTCGTATATGCTTGGTTGTTTGTGTGTGCCTCACTTATACTTAACCAACAAGAGCTTCACATAGCACCTCAACCTATATCTAGGGGAATCAAGAGGAGTTAGTCCAGAACCCTTCACGGGGTATTCGGCTACACTTGTTGTGTTGTATTAAGTGTGTTACAAATTTGCATTAGTTTCTGCATTTAGCGCATTTAGTTTCTAGATTAGCTCTTACACCTATCACCCCCCCTCTAGGTTTTTTTCAATATCACCTTTTAAAGCATGATCACGTAGAAAATGATGTCTAATATCAATATGCTTAGTACGTGAATGATGAACTGGATTTTTAGATAAATTAATAGCACTGGTATTATCACACATAGTAGGTGAGTTTGTGATAGACATGCCATAATCAAGTAAGGTTTGTTTCATCCATAAAATTTGAGCACATGCAACACTAGCAGCGATATATTCTGCCTCGGTTGTTGATAATGATACAGAATTTTGATTTTTACTGAACCATGATACTAGTGAATGTCCCAAAAGTGACAAGTACCACTTGTACTCTTCCGATCAGATTTACATCCAGCAAAATCAGCATCACTATATGATAGTAAATCAAATGTGTTTGATTTTGGATAAAATAAACCATAATTGATTGTGTTATTTAGATATCGAAAAATCTTTTTCACTGCTTTAAAATGTGATTCCTTAGGATTTGACTGATATCTAGCACATAAGTATACACTAAACATAATATCAGGTCTATTTGAAGTAATATATAGTAAAGAACTAATCATACCTCGATATAGTTTCTGATCAACATTCTTACCATTTTCATATTTGTCTAAAAATGTAGTCGTACTCATGGGAGTATTCTTATGACCAGAATTTTCCATGCTAAATCTTTTAAAAGTTCCTTTGTATACTTGCATTGGGAAATGAAGATTCCATCCTTCATTTGCTTTATTTGTAGACCGAGAAAGTAAGTAAGTTCGCCCATGTGGCTCATCTCAAATTCACTCTGCATGGTTTTAGAAAATTCTTGACAAAGATTATCATTAGTAGATCCAAATAAAATATCATCAACATATATCTGAATGATTAAGATATCTTTATTAACATATTTAATAAAGAGAGTTGTATTTGCTCTTCCCATTTTAAAATCAGAATTTAAAAGAAAACTTTTTAATCTATCATACCAAGCACTGGGTGCTTGTTTTAAACCATATAAAGCTTTCTTAAGTTTAAAAACATGGTTTGAAAATTTTTCATGTTCAAAACCTGGAGGTTGTTCAACATAAACAGTTTCCTTAATAAATCCATTTAAAAAGGCACTTTTAACATCCATTTGATAAAGTTTGAAATTCATAAAACAAGAAAAGCAAGTAAAATTGAATAGATTCAAGCCTAGCTACTGGTGCATAAGGTTCATCAAAATTAATACCTTCTTCTTGATTGTATCCTTGTGCTACTAACCTTGCTTTATTTTTAATAACTTAACCTGATTCATCAAGTTTGTTCTTAAAGACCCATCTGGTACCGATGACTGGATGATCAGTAGGATATTATACAAGATCCTAAACATCATTTCTGACAAATTGGTTCAACTCTTCTTGCATGGCAATTGTCCAAAAATCATCTGCACATGCTTCTTTGATATTCTTCGGTTCAATGAGTGATATGAAGGCAATTTGTGTCATGTAGTTCAACTTGGATCTCGTTTGAATGCCTTGATTTATATCTCTAATAACCAAATCATGTGGATGATTCCTTACATCAACATATGCTTTAGGTAACTCGGTAGGAGTCTCATCATCCTTAGAAATGTTAGTATCAACAGAAGATATAACAGTATTATCAACAGGAGTATCTATGATATGATCATCATCATGTGGAGAAGTACTAGAAATAGGCTTAGTCAAGGATTCATCAAATTTAACATGTAATGATTCTTCAATAGTAAATATTTTCTTATTAAATATTCTACATGCTTTACTTTGAGTAGAGTATCTAACAAAAATACCTTCATTGGATCTAGCATCAAATTTATCTAAAGCATCTTTTGTATTTAAGATAAAGCATTTACATTTAAAATCTTAAAGTATGAAACTTTTGGAATCCTGTTATAAAACAATTCATAAGAAGTTTGTTTAAAAGAGGTCGAATAAGCACACGATTTAAAACATAACATGCAGTAGCAATAGCTTCAGCCCAAAAATATTTTGGTAAATTACTGTCCATAAACATAGTTCTAGCACATTCTTGCAAAGTCCTATTCTTTCTCTCTACAACACCATTTTGAGGAGATGCTCTAGGAAATGCAAAGTTATGTGTAATACCATACTTATCACAGAAATTTACAAAAGATTCATTTTCAAATTCTCCTCCATGATCACTTCGAATAGTGACTATATTTAGAGACTTTTGATTTTGAATTCTTTTACAAAAACTTGCAAATTCATCAAAAGTATCATTTTTATTTTTTAGAAAAATTACCCATGAAAAATGTGAATAATCATCAATAATAACAAAAACATATCTACTTTTGTTTAAAGAAGCAACACGAGTAGGACCAAATAAATCCAAATGCAACAATTCCAAAGGTCTATTGGTAGAAACTAATTCTTTAGATTTAAAAGATGATTTAACTTGTTTTCCTAATTGACAAGAATCACAAAAATAATCCTTTTTAAAAGCTATTTTTGGAAGACCTTTAACTAAATCAAATTTAAAAATCTTAGAAATAGTTTTCATATTCAAATTTCTGAAACTATTATGCCATAAAAAAATCATTATTAGAAGCAAGTAAACATAAGTTATCATTAGATGATATGCATGTTATTGATAACTCATAAATGTTATTGTGTACGAAAACCTTTAAATAAAATATCTTTCATGTTAGTATCATAATAAGACACGCATCTTTTTCAAAAACAGTTTTATAACCCTTATCACATAATTGACTAATACTTAATAGATTATGTTTTAAATCTCTTACCAAAAGAACATCTTCAATAAGGGGTTTTGAAATGTTACCAACTATGCCGGTACCAATAACCTTTCCTTTGTTATTGACTCCAAATATCACTGTACCTCCCTTTTTGATTTGAACGGAAGACAGTAGTTGAATGTGTCCGGTCATGTGTTTGGAACACCCACTATCAAGTATCCACTTTTCTTTAAAAGGTACCTATAAGATAAAAAAATTATATGGTACCCATTATGATAGGGTCCGAAAAAGATTAGCCTTTAGGAACCCAAATCCAATTAGAATTTGGTTTCCACTTGTTAGTATAAACATAGTTATCAAAATCACACATATCATGTATATAAGATGCAATATAAACATTTTTATCAACATTATTTAGATTCTTAGGAACCCATATATATTTGCATCTAATTCTTTTTGAAATAGTATTTCTTTTCACAAAAGAATTATATGGATTATTATTATAAAGATGTGTAGATTTTACAAAATTTGTTTCTAAAAATCCAAGACCAACATGAGTAGGTTTGTAAATCTCATCTTTTGAAAAACCAAGACCAAAATGATTGTTAGACATCTTTTGATAAGATAATAAAACATTTAAATTCTCTTTTTCCTTTATTAAATTTAGTTACATTTTTCAAAAGATCTTCATACTTAATTTTGAAACTAGTCATGTCTTTATCTAAAATAGTAATTCTAGAATTTAAAGAAATAGTTTCCTTTTTAAGTAAAGAATTCTCTTTTATGAAAATTTCATTATCCCTTTTTAAAGATGCAATAACTTTTTCAAAATCATCTTTTTGAGAACTTAAAGACGATGTTTGAGAAACAAAAATTGTACTTTCATTATTGAGTCTTTCATTTTCTTTTGTTAAAACTTTATTTTTAATCTTTTCATTTTTGAAATTATTAAAAAGTTCATTAAAAGCTTCTAATAATTCATCATAATCTTGTACCTCATCTTCTTGGGCCATGAAGCAGATATTGGCGGTTTCAGTTGCTTCTTCTTCGTCAGAGGAATATGAGTCGCTATCATCCCAAGTTACTTGGAAGGCTTTCTTCTTCTTGTTGAACTTATTGAAATTCTTGAAGTGTCCTTTTGATTTCATCAATGGGCAATCCTTCTTTATGTGACCTGGTTTGTTACACTTAAAATAAGTAGGATTATCATTAGTATCTTTATTCTATTTAAACTTACCTTGTTTTAAGAACCTTTTGAACTTTCTTGAAAGCATCGCCATCTCTTCTTCATCGTCATCCGAATTGTCCATATCTGAGGTTGTATGAAAGGCAAATACTTTCTTCTTGGATTGAAGTTATTGTTTGACCTTCTTTCTATCTTCGAGTTATACTTCATATGCCATTAGATTACCAATAAGGTTTTTTAATGACAATGTTGAGAGATCATTCGCTTCTTCTATTGCCGTAGTCTTCTTCTCCCAATCTGGTGTGAGTGCTCGAAGGATCTTGTGAACTTTTTCGACTTGTGTGTATTCCTTTTCAAGGGATGCTAAGGAATTAGTAATGTCGGTGAATCTTGTAACCATATCTGATATGGTTTCATTTTCCTTCATTTTGAATAATTCAAACCTGTGGACAAGAATAGATATTTTAGATTCCTTAACTTTATTTGTGCCTTCGTGTGTTACCTGAAGAGTATGTCATATTTGATGTGCAGAAGTGGCTGTTGATAAATGGTTGAACTCTTCTTTGGTTAAGGCACAGAATAGAGCATTCATCGCTTTGGCGTCAAGGTTCGCATTTTCTTTTAATCATCACTCCAAGCGTTGTAGTTGGTTGTTGGCTTAGTATACGATGCTTCTGCGATGTTCCAAAGTTCGTAGTTGAGCGATTGCAAGTAGATCTTCATTCTACACTTCCAATAGTTGTAGTTGGATCCGTCAAATAGCGGTGGACGTTGTGTAGAATGTCCTTCTTTGAATTGAGACGAAGGGAACTCCGTTGCCATCCTCGTATGGTTGTTGCCTTGAACCTACTCTGATACCAAATGTAGGATCTATAATCAAAGCAACACAAACACTAGAGGGGGGTGAATAGTGTTTATAAAAATTTAAATCAAACTACTTGCAGGAAATAAAAAAATTCACAAGATAAACTCAGAAAATTCAAACGCAAAGACAAGAGAGTTATCCTGGTTCGGTCCTTGTGACCTACATCCAGTCCCCAAGCAAACCGCTTGAGATTTTCTTTCCTGATTTGTGTGCACCCACAACCAATACCTTGTACACTACTTGACAAAACGCCCTTTGCCAAATGTGCACAACTCCTCTTTACAACCAAGAGAACAAACACCTTATATAACTTTCTTCTACACCAAGAAGACGCCCTTGTACAATAATCCTCTTTGAATGATTACAACTGATCATATAAGCCTTGAATTTGAATGTGCTGTGGACAAGATTTCTTATAGGAGGAACTTCAGAAATCTTCACAATGGAATTTGGAATTTGGTGAAGAAACTGAAAGTGGAACAGGTTTTCAGAAAACAGAATTTTTGGAGAGAGTTTTAGGCTGAAAACTTTAGATTTGAATTGGTGCCTTGACCCTAGGACAATACCCCTATTTATAGGTGAAATCCATAGTAAGTTAGGGTAGTTATTAGGCCAAATTTGAATTTTGAAATGTTGGTTAACACACTAGAATTCACCAACTGCACAGCAGTTATCAACTGCCATTAGTCGACTAGGATAAGAGATTAGTCGACTAGAAGAACAAATTTTTAAAGATTAGTCGACTAATATATGGGGTAAGTCGACTATATATTGGTTGATACAGATACTTAGTTTCTGGAAAACTGAATGTAGTCGACTATACAGGCATAGTTAGTTGACTAGATAAGGGGTTAGTCGACTATATATTTTGGGAAGTCGACTAACTTTGATGCCAGACAGAAACAGAGAGTAGGAAAATTTTTGTAGAGGGGATTAGCCGACTTGGGAAATGTTATAGTCGACTAGGGTATCTGTTAGTCGAC
Source organism: Agave tequilana (assembly GCA_038442645.1). Lineage (NCBI taxonomy): Eukaryota > Viridiplantae > Streptophyta > Magnoliopsida > Asparagales > Asparagaceae > Agave > Agave tequilana. Next base: position 121,931 of record JAVJIF010030108.1, read on the forward strand.
TATAGTTAGAGGGCAAGTCGACTTATTCTGATGCCAGAGAACAAACAGTGAGTTGGGTCATTTGTTTTAGAAGCATTTAGTCGACTAGGGGTTTTCTCAAGTCGACTATAGGAAGGGTAGTCGACTATACTAGGATGTCAAGTCGACTTATAAAGGTATTTGTGTGTGTGTTCAAGACTTTTCATAATATTCTAAAATTACACAAAAATATCCAAAATTTGCAACAGAGGTAGAGTAATCATAATGTGGTAGAAATGCTTGTCCATCATCAAAATCTTTCAACTTGGTAGGCTTCAACAGTATTGCCTCATTGGAGGTTGTAAGGTTAAGAGAGGAGTTCGGTACTCCTTAGTGGATTAGAAATCCTTCTCGGTGAAGGCGGGGACGTAGAGCTAAGGGCTCGAACCTCGGAACATATCATTGTGTTTGCGTTTGATCCATTGTCTCTTAACCCTCTCTCTTTATTTGTGTTTGTGCATCATTCATATCATATCATTTTTGCTTGTGTTGTGCCTTACATCTTTCTTATTGCTATATATCCATTATATGCTTGGCTTGTGTTTGTGTGCCTCACTTGTACTTAACCACGAGAGCTTCATATAACACCTCAACTCTTATTCAGAGGAATCAAGAGGAGTTAGTCCAGAGCCCTTCACGGGGAATTCGGCTACACTCGTTGGTTGTATTAAGTGTTTGTGTAAATTTGTTTTAGCTTCCGCATTTAGTTTCTAGATTAGCCATATCACCTATTCACCCCCTTGTAGGTGATTTCACTAGAGTGGAAGGCCTCTGTGCCAACAATCTCCCCCTTTTTGATGATGACAAAACTCATGGAGTTATATATGCATGGATTAAAGTTAAAGAAGCTCCCCCTTAACTCATGCATTCCAATAAACAAAGAAATATGGCAATGAAGGCTCATAAACATGAATGCAAGTACATGCATAAAACAAATAAATCTTTAAAACATGCTCTAGATACCAATTAAATAAAACAAGTAAATTTTCAAAGCATGCTCTTGATATCAATAAACAAACAATGTTCTTGATACCAATTAAACAATTAAACAATACATGCATACAAAACATGCATCTAAACTAAATACTTCTCCCCCTTTTTGTCAATCATCAACAAAGGGGCAAAGTAAAAACAAATCAATAAATTTTCTCCCCCTTATTGTTCGAAACAAGGAATCAATAAAAGGGTAAAAAAAACGATAAAAACAATGTTCTCCCCCTTTTTGTCTAAAACAAAAATGATATAAATAAGGGGTGACAATCAATTAAGATATCAATTAAAAATATGTCAAAGTAGCATATCTTGATACCAATTGAAAAGAAACATAAAACATTGATACCAATTGAAGTATTTGTCATTGAAAACATATGATACCAATTGAAATTATAATATTCTACAATTTTTTTTTGAAATCATTTTCTATCATAAAGTAAGGGAGTGGAAATCAAAAATACCAATTGAAAGATAAAAATATGAATTTTCTCCCCCTTTATGAAATACCAATTGAAATTATGCATAAGCTTGTATTAGCATACCAATTGAAAAATAATCAATTGAAATAAGATATTCATTAAAAATTCAAGCTTTGTATAAACAAATATATATGTATGAAAAATTAGATACCAATCGAAATTGATACTATAGGAAATGAAAGCATACATACATACAAATATGAGTATACAAAAATGTCAATATTGATACCAATTGAAAGAATCCAATGATACTAATTGAAACACAAATATTATCAAGTGTATACTTCATATCCTACCAAAACGAAGAATCCACAACTAGTTAAATGAAAAACTTTTAAACTAGTACGAAATCCTTCAAGCAAGGAATAAAACAAAAATATTTTCATGGAATACATGTAAATCACATGGCACTAAAACACTCAAAATCCATAAAGCTCATATTTTACTCATGAAAACACAATCATGAGAAACATTAAAAGAGGTGAGTGCACAAGTGTTATGTGGAACACATAATCATGAAATTTGGCAATCAAGCTCGATATTTCTTAAAACATGAAAACATGAAAAAAAAACTAAATTTTCATTAAAAACAATTTATACTTCAAGGCATATGTATGTCAAGTATAAACTAAAATATACATACATATCCAAAACATAACGAGTCCACAAATGTATATGCATGAAAGGCACGTGGCTCAAAGGATGTATATGTATAATTAATAGTTTAGACAAGATGAACATATACATGAAGTGAAACATAAACACATGAAAAATATGGATAAAATATGAATACAAGTCAAATGCATGAATCATTAAAACTAGACTATACTAGCACATCTAATGGGTACAAATAGGCGTTCAAGTACAAACATATATAGATTTATTTGTGGCCCACTCTATGTACAAGTATATATCCTAATCTTAATGAAAACTAACATTTAAACGCATATTCAACATGTAAAGCATAAAACAAGATAAAAATCAACATGATAAACATAAACATGATTATTATATAAATGCACATGTTATTAGAGCTATGATAAACATGATAGCTAAACAATAGTGAGAACACAAAAAAAAATAGTCCATATTAAACATGGGTGTCTCAAATGCTATACATGCATGTCAAGGGTCTAATAATCATGGTATTTACATAATAATCTACAAACAACAAAACATGCTATAAATAATAAACAAGAAAAGCATGCAAACATAAATAAGGAGTAAGAGATCGTTACCAAAACCTATGAGGCAACTCTCTATGTCTCCAAAACAAGGTGGTCCTCCCACCAAACATCCCTTGAAAGTGATGCATCCAAATAGTCCTCATGAAGCACGGAACGCATCCACCTCAAGGTACCGCTACTCTCACGTCATGTGAGAGCCCACACCTACATCAAATATAATAGGGGTGGTCTTTGGTACCCATAACTTTTTGGGTCCATGGGGGTTAGGACCTTGCCTAACCCAAACAAATTTATTTGCTAAATTAGAAACATGTATTCTATCATAACAAAATTTAGTAAGGTGGCCCTTATGTCCACAATGTGTACAAGTGTACACATGAGCATACATAGTGTGATGGTGGTGATCGTATGAAGCATGTGTATGCCGTGATTGGTGTGCATGCAAAGATGGAACTTGTTTCTTTCGAAACAAAGATTCCAAACGTGTATGACCCACAACACATTGGCTCAAAGTGGAGCCCAAACAATCAACACTCTTCTTAAGCAAGAATATATCATTGTTAATTAAAGAAGAGGTGGAACATGCTATAGATGAACTAGGTGAATCTATCCTAGCATGGCAAACATGTGCATCAATATTATTTTGCAAAGAATTATTTTTCTTTAAAAACATCCAAATCTTTTGAAATAGAAATTATTTTATTTTTCAAAGAATCATTCTCTTTTATAACAAAATCAAGTTTTGAAGTTAAAACTTTATTTTTCTTCAAAACATCATTGCAATCATTTTATTTTTTAAAAATTCATTTTCTTCTAAGGCAAGATCAAGTTGAGATTTTAATGAATCCCTCTCATTAGAAATCTCTTCTTTCTCTTTCAAAATATGTCAAGTCTAGAAATCAAATTTTCTCTTTCTTTATTTATTTTACAAGTTTTTTTTCAAAATTTTATATTTTTCAATGAGGTTCTCACAAACAATAGATAACTCTTCATTTAATGCATTGGCATCCATACTATCATGATCATCAAATGAAGAGCTAGCACTATCTAGTTGAGTATCCGAATGTACCTCAAGGGAGTCGTTCCCTTGGACCATATAGCATTGTTGTGGCTCGGATTCTCCACTAGATTCCTCCTCTTGTTGGATTGGCAATAGAAGCTTGGAGGTGGAGGTGGTCAACTTGTTCCACACTACAAAAACGGAATCAAGGTTAGAAACATGCATAAGATAATCGTGAGAAAGCGTGTTTCTAATAGCCTCTAGGGCAAGTGCATTGGCCCCTATATGCTTGCGGTCACCAAGATAACATCTCTTGGTAGCGGCAAGGAAAACGTGCAAGCCTAGTATCTTCAAATACATGGACATCCTAAATTTTCATATGTCAATGTTAGAAATATCGAATATGGGAGGTGACAAGCAATCCATTAGTGTGTGCAAACAAATATATGTGCCAAATGCAAATGATAGATTAGCTGGCCAAGATCTCACTCCTAGGTGGTTAAACCTAAGTATCAGGAGCGTAGGCTCTAATACCAATTGAAATCACCTAGGGGGGGTGAATAGGTGATATGGCTAATCTAGAAACTAAATGCGGAAGCTAAAATAAATTTGCAACTACATTTAGTACAACCAACGAGTGTAGCCGAATTCCTCCTGAAGGGCTCTGGACTAACTCCTCTTGATTCCTCTGAATAAGAGTTGAGGTGCTATATGAAGCTCTCGTGGTTAAGTACAAGTGAGGCGTACACAAACAATCCAAGCATATAAGGATAAGCAATAAGAATTAAATGCAAGGACAACACAAGCATACAAGATATGATAAAATGAATGATGCAATGCACAACACAAATAAAGAGAGAGGGTTAAGAGACAATGGATCAAATGCAAACACAAAGATATGTTCCGAGGTTCGAGCCCCTAGCTCTACATCCCCGCCTTCACCGAGAAGGATTTCTAATCCACTAGGAGTACCGAACTCCTCTCTCAACCAATACAATGCCACCGAGGCAATACAACCACAATCCACCTCACAAAGAGGGATAGTCCCTTAGCCAAACAACCACAATTGCCTCTATCGAAGAGGGATACAAACAAATACCAACTCCACCTCTCACTAGAGGGAGAAACCACAATCTCAATCTCTACCAAAGAGGGAGCCAAACACCACTCCAATCAACCTCTACCAAAGAGGGATACAACAAATCAAGGAGGGTTTACAACTTAGAGGTTTTCACAACCTCAAACAATCTCTTTTCCACAAAATAAAAGATCCTAAATAGATAGGATAGAAGATATACCTCAAGTGGAAAACAAGGTGTTTGGAAAACAAAACTCAAAGAAATAATCTTGGGAAAACTCTTGAAGATAATGAAAATGAAGAACAAACACAAATCTCCCAAAATTCTATTTCCTTTGATTTTTCCAAAACCTAAAATAATATAAAGATAAATCTTTTAATGCTCTAAAATACTTTTGAAAACTTGTTTTAAACACCAGAGAATAAAGAAATTTTTCTTGTCAAAAGTCTTGTCAAAATCCCCAAGAAATGGGGCTTAAATAGCCCTCTCCAAGAAACTAGCCGTTGGCTGTTTTTACAGCCTGGACGGCTGGCGGTCGACCGGCCGGTCGACCGCCAACGGTCGAAAATATGACCGTTGGAGGAACCCGATCGACCGCCCAAATAGAGAGCAAAGCTCTCTGGCCAGTCGACCGGTCGGTCGACCGAGCCCTGTGCCTGACCAACGTGTACAGGTCTGTGCACGTAGGTTGACCGGTCGGTCGACCGATTCTGGATCCCGGTCGACCGCCAGAACCTGGCAGACAACATTTTGGGTCAGAAAATTGGTTTAAAAATATTCTAATAAATACTATAAATATTCTAAAAATTCATAAAAATAGTTTTATCATTTTATATTGAAATACAAACATGTGATAAAAATGTCAAGATACATATCAAACATTTTGGGTCATTTTTGTGTCTTACAAATTTTATCAAAAACCAAAAACTGTATTTTGTCAAACTTAGATTTTTCAATAGGAATCTGATTTTTCCTAAAACTCATGAATAGACATATCAAAATAAGTTTGTCTAAGATATGAAGCATGTATGTATAGAGCACATCTAATGTACATAAAAACCATTTAAACTTGTTTTGATCTAAACTATTCATGAAAACCAATATCCATAAAACGTAAAACGAGTGTGTTGTGAACTTGAGCATATCAACTATCTAATCTTTACAAATGGATCTAAACACACTAAACTAGGATACCTAAGTCTTCTTGACGATCTTCCATCTTCAAACCGACTCGATCCAAAACGTGATCCACCGAGCTAGACTCCAATGAGTGCAATGTATGATCTTGACGCTCGGGCTCGAAATCACCAAGTGAAAGCTTCCAAACTCCTTTTGTTGAAGAATTCACCTACTAATATCTTGATTAATGATCTGAAACTAAAATCACAAGATTATTAGTAAACATAACTACATTAGTTAATCATCATCAAAACTAGAGTGAAAGGCCTCTGGGCCAACACTGTGTGCTACTAGTGCTAATAAAATCTGAATAGATGAGTGTTTTACGACAGGTGAGAATATCTCATTGTAGTCAATGCCTTCTTCTTGAGCGTAGCCTTTAGCTACCATCTGGCTTTGTAGCATACAGAATCACCATCTGAAGATCCCTATTTCTTTGCAAATACCCACTTATGACCGATCGCCTTCTTTCCCTTGGGTAGCTCTGATAGTTCCCAAGTGTCGTTCTTGTGTAGAGAACTCATTTCTTCCATCATGGTATCTTTCCACATCTTAGACTCTGAACTAATTTCAGCTTTCCTGTAAGTAGACAGGATTGTCTCTTTAATGACCGGGAGAGCATAGTGTTGGCCCAAAAGTTACAATCTTCACTTTTGTGTTTTGATGATAACAAAGCATATAAAGTTATTTGGTACTAATAAAGTTTAAGAGTGTGTTTCAGGGTTCAAAAAAGATCTAACAGGTTCCTTCCTCTAAAGAAGGTGTTGATGATTCAAGGGTAATCAAGTACAGATTGCAGCTCAAATCACTCAAACGTCGCTATCAGAGAAGTCCACTTGAAGATTCTTATAGTTGATTAAAATCTTATAAAAAATTAGTTTGTTAAAGAGTAGAATATAAATTTGAGGCTAAAAATATACACACACAAAAATGCACATTTTTGAAAATATGATTTATTTTTGACATGTTTGGTTTTGATACATATTCTATATTTTCTTAAAATTTATATCTCAGTTTAGAACTTTTATCTCATTGTTACACATGTCTTCTCTTTTCTAAAAATTATAACAAAATTATTTAAAAATTTTCTTGAATTTCAAAACTAACCTTGACCCTATTTTTGGTCGACTGGTCGGTCGACCGTGCCTATTACAGGCCAGAACGTTGGCCGCATGGTCGACCAAACCTCTTGCAATTAGGGTGTGCATGTTGTGCACATTCTCGGTTGACTGATCCCCTTTTGCGGTCGACCGGGCGGTCGACTGACTGTAAGTATGTTGGTCTCGGTTAGACTCAGTCGACCGACCGCCAGCCAACGATCAAATTTTTTAAACTGGCCGGTCGACCGGGCGATCAACCGACAGACTGCCAAATTGGCAGTAATGGCCAAAATTACAAATCTGTGTTTTGCCGTGTTTTTTTTAAAACGTGGAGAGTTGAATTTCTCTGGTCAATTTCTTCCCTTTCAGACCTGGTAAATAATTCTAAAAATATTTATCTAAAACCTATATAAAGATCTTTGGGATTGAATATTAGCAACAACAAATTCTAATGAAAATCAAGTTTTTGTTTTCAAGAGAAAAAGTTTCAAAGTTTTGTTTGTGCTCTTATTTTCAACGTTTTAATTGAATTTTTTTGCTCTTAAAATCTCCCTTTTCTGATTTCTACTCTCACTTACATCCTTGAGCTTCAAGTTT